>VZTN01034366.1:2013-57948 GCA_013400515.1 Erpornis zantholeuca | reverse complement strand
GTCTTGGCAGTGGTGCCTTGCCATTCCTGGGGAAAAACTGCATCTGGGCAGTTTTGATTTTCTTCTTAAATATGTCATTGCAGAGGTGTTATCAACTCCTGTAGTTGGGCCAGCAGTATGTACATCTTCAGAGCCATCAGAGATTGGCTGTGTCAGACATAGTGGAAGCTTCTAGCAGCTTCTCACAGAAGCCACCTCTGTGGCTCCCCCCTGCTCCCTCCCCCACCGAAAAATCAGGCTGTGTTAAACCAACACAAGTGATAACTCTTGTTAAGAAGTAGCACACAGAGAAAGTGTAGACTGAACATACCATTAGTTTTTACTAATTTGGGAAGCCTAATTGTAGAATTTTACAAAGATTTCATTTTGTAAGGCACTGAACCAAGACACGATGCCTTCATATATCCTTAGAACAGTGATATATTCAAATATATTTGTTATCTCTAGAGCCAGAATCTCCATTGGAAGTCTATCCCTATTCATCCAAGACAATTTGGTCTCTACCCATTTTGATGCATTACAAGAAACACTTTATAAAATGACAATCAGTGGTGTCATAAAAGAAATTAACTGGATTGTCAAAATAACTTGAAGATACCTGGATGGCCAAATCTCTTTGGAACACATGTTCCAAGTCTTAAGACTTCAGTCTTAAGTTTTTAAAACAGATAAAGTGTTGAAAAAATTGTATTACTTTTTTATTCATACCAAATAAAAAAAACCAAAACCAAAACACCCCAAACATTCACAGAATCATTAAGGTTGGAAAAGACCTCCAGGATCAACGAGTCCAACCTGTGACCCATCCCCACCTTGTCACCCAGCCCAGAGCACTGAGGCCCACATCTAGTCCTTCCTTGGACTCCTCCAGGGATGGGCACTCCACCACCTCCCTGGGCAGCTCCCTTCCAATCCTTTCTATGAAGGAATTCCTCCTCATGTCCAACCTAAACCTTCCCTGGCACAACTTGAGGCCTTTACCTCTCATCCTGTCCCTGTTCCTAGGGAGCAGAGCCTGACTCCCGGGGCTGCCCCCTCCTGTCAGGAAGTTGTGGAGACCCAGAAGGTTTCCCCTGAGCCTCCTTTTCTCCAGGCTGAGCTCCCCACCAGCTCCCCCAGCCAGTCCTCGTAAGACTCATTTTCTAAACTCTTCCCCAGCTTCACTGCCCTTCTCCTATCATTCCTACCTCCTTCTCTGAAACAACCAAACAATTAAATCCAAACTAAAATTGATAACAGCAGCAGTTTCTTGGCATTATATCCTCACAAAAAACACTCTGTCTGCCATGAATATTCGCCCCAGTAAAAGATGAGCCTCAACATAAGAGGAAGTGGGCACAAAAGGGTTACAAAAAACAATATAAAAGATTATTTTCACCTCCATGTTTTATTATGTTCCTGAAGTTTTATAAATAACATAAAAGCTAGCTAGCATAGCAAGAGACCTAATTATAAACAAGTTATAATTAAGTACCACCTCTAAATTATATAATATAATATCAATATAAGTGTATTCATTATGTAAATGGTTATTTTATTGCTCATTTAAAATACATAATGGAAATGCAGATAGTAGGTGGACAGCATGCTAAATAAGAGCAAAAATGAAGGAAACAGATCTTGGCAGAAACAGGAGCTGTAGGTGTGAAAGAACAAGAGCAACACTTGGCTGCCTCTTCCATCACAGCTAGAATATTCACTTGTGAGCTGGTCTCATGCATCAAATCCCGTCAGAAGATTTCAGTCAGAGTCTTTCACCACATTTGCTTTGGCTTTCAGGAGCCTCTCTCCTTTCTCTCTCAAAAGGGCATGGGAAGGATGATAAAGACACACAGGCACCAAAACTCTTGCTATTTTCTCTACCAGATTCAGTTCAAACTAAACCCAAGAATTCCCCCTGTATGCAAAGCTGACCAGCACTTAGGTCAGATACCTGAAGAGCTTAAAAATTTTCAGCTACTTGAGTGCTTAAGGAGACAGCCAGAGACTGCAGAACTCATGTTTTCTGTAGGCCAGGTCAGGGAATTTTTCACTTCCTCACCCCTGCTACTCAAGCAAATTCCTGAAATCTGTGAGAGGAAATAATCATAATTCATCACCCCAGACCACAGCTGGGGCCCGTGGGGTCACACCTTCCACCACTGCTCCCTGGTTGTCGTTCAGAATGGCAGCGCTGGGGCTTTCATCCTCACAGGAGCCCAAGGAATGCTGCTGTTGGCTCAAGTGCCCAGGGGTGCCATCCTAGTTCTGTTTCTTTTCACTTTAAAACTTACAAACCAGGATCGGAAGATAGCTCTGCTTGTTGCTGGTCCAGAGGTGTTAATTATACTTTTCAATTAGGCGTGGGCTCGTTGATTGAGGGGCTGATTGTTGCTTACCAGGCACATTGATTTGCATGTGACTGCTTAGGTCAGTTCCCCTCAGGCGCCATTTATGGGAGCAGTGGAGGCATTCCCGATGGGAAAAGGGGTACAGGGACAAAACCGGCATACATAATCAGGTAGGTAACAGGGAAAATAATGGGTTTAAAATTAACACTGAGAGTAGCTAACAAAAACAATAAGGATAACGAAGTGTATAACAAAAACGACAGGGAAGTTAACAGGGGCAACGTAGTACATAAAAGATAATGGGGTAAATAATGACAAACATTAAGGTGCTTCAACAAAAACAATGGGGTGGATAACAAGGATGACCAGGCAAGTAACAGGGAAGGAAAAAAAAGGGAGGGGTACACAATAAGGCAACTGGGCAAATAACAGGGGTAGTTGGGTACATAACAAGAACTACTAGGTAGATAACAACGACTAACAAGGACAATGGGGGTACAAGAACAGCAGGTTAAGCAACAAGAACGGTGGGGTACATCAACAGGGGTGTAACACTGGGGCTTTTATGAATTTCATTCATAACACTGGGAGTCTGTGGCTGTCACACTCCCATGACCAGAGGCAGCAGCAGCTAAGAACAGCCTGTCAGTCCAGATAAACCTCCATGGAAAGCAGCAACCACTCCATCAGACACCTGCTGAGTGCTCACACTCATTTATTTATTTGGCCAGAATGTGAAGCAACATGACTTGGCGTTTTCCAAATAAGCCTCTCCTCCTCCCTCTCAGTATTTAATGTCTGTTTTATTTTACAACCCCCTGGTTTCAGCTACAGAAGTTGTCAGCTTGTAGACACTTAATAACAATATTTAGCTCTTCAGATTTTATGTAAGGAAAACATTAGTCAGTGCTTTGAAAAACAGTTCCTCATTTTGAGCTTCTTTGAGAAATTTGAAGTGCAAAAATTAGTAGCTGTCAGCATGCAAACCAAATATTTATATATCCTTTAAAAATAAATATTCTACCAAATATTTACCCAAACCTATTCTAAGTTCTGCAAAAAGCTTCAAGGCAATTCAAGGCTCACTCCCTTCAGCTTTGCTGCTTTTTTGCTGCTCCAAGCTGAACCCAAGAAGCTCAGCACAACCTTTCTGAGCTTTTACATGAGACATCTCCCGTCTAAAATTCTTAATTCTAATTATGATACTGCTGATCATTGAGCAGGATTCATAAGCCATAATTAATATCCCTACAGCACTGGTATATCTGGCTATCCCACATAGGTCATGATTTACAGTTTGTTTGTTTTCCAGCACATTTGATTCTGTAGTAAAAGAAAAAAATCCCTGACCATACAGAATGATTTGGGCAGAAAGGAACCTTAAAGATCATCTCAATATCTTTCAGTTTATCAAAATCCTGCCTGTTACCTCCACACCTCCTTCTATAGCAAGCAGATCTTCAAAATCAGACTCAACAGGAGAAATCTTGGTTTGCAGATACCAGACTTGGCTGAAGCAAAAGTTGGGAAATCTGTCCATTGAGCTGCTTTGTCCTTACAGCAGGTTTGGCAAATCCCTTGTTGTATTTACTAACATTTAAATAAAACTCCAGAAACTGCATAGCTCCCTGGTGTTCACAATACAAACCTAACGAGAATACCACCACTCCCAGGACACTGCTATCAACAACCAAAAAAACCTTTTAGACTAAAATGAACGTGTTTCAGCATCAATTCTCAACAGAATTCCCAGGCCTACATTACTTAAGCTGTCCTGGGAATGGCTCATACGTAAAGCTCACAGTTTAATTTACCTAACTACTACCTTTGGACTGCAAGTCCACCCTGAAATTCTGAAAAAAAATCAAATTTCACTAGGGAATAAATTGTTTGAATAAATCTTAAATAAATTAAAATTTGTCAAGTCAGATGCCCAGCTCAGCAGCATTTGAGCAGGCAGAGCAGCTCCCACATTTGCAGACATGTCACTGGATGCTTGAAAATGCAGCATGAGTCGTCCCAATACCTGGAATGGGATTGATTTCAACATAGAAAAGTGGACCAGAGTTAAGGCTGTGGTACAGCTGGATAGCAAGTAGCCTTATTAACTTTAATGAGCAAGATGTACACATCCTTAAGGGCTTTTTGTTGTCTAGACAGGAAATGAGGTCATTCCCTATAGGCATCACATTTCTAGACTGAAAACCTGACGCGGTGCCGTGGTTAGCAAGCCCTGCACTGCATCCTGTCCTGGGGTGCATCTTTTACCTAAGTCTGGTGCAAGTCTGGTGCAGGTCTGGTGCAGCTACTCGAGCTGCTGGCAGGCACAGAGCTGCACTCGTGCAGGTGGACACACGTGAACACACTTACACTAGGACACTTACAGAGCTCAGCGCCGATCGCAGACAAAGAGACGTGAGGAGGTTCTTGTATGGAAATCCGCAAGATTTACACCCTAGGGGATCCAGAAACAAAAAGCCACAGAACAATCAGTGTCCAGGGGTTTTTTTCAGGGGTGGAAACCAATGGAAGGGCAAAGGGAAGGAGTAAAGGGCGAGGTTGGGGTACAGAGTCCAATGGGAGTACAAGGGAGGAGTGGCTGGAAGGGGACACCCCAGAAGAGGGAACCTTCTAGCAGGAGGTATGTGTAGGATCTGTGCTGCTTTATGGAGAAAGCCTTCTCCTCACTGTAGGCTGGGGGAGAGGTCACCTTAAGCCTCTCTAGTGTCCCCAGCCCCAGCCTGGGCCACTGCAACATGTTACTCTGCAGACAATTCTGCCTTAGGTAGCATTTTATCCTGAAATATGTTCAGACTTCGAATTTTACAAAAATCTGACTCAATTTTGTCATTTTTGATGCTAATTTTTTTTTTTTTTTTTTGAGACAACCAGTCTGCTTCAAGTCAGGACAGAAACAAGTTGATAATCCTCTTTTATCCTGTCACCTCTCTACCCAGGACTAAGGAACTCCAATGCAGACTTCCACGGAAATACCACAACAAGCTCTCCAATGCTACAGAGACAGTGTAGAACATACAGAGTTTATTTTCTGGAGCCCTTACTCTGAGATTCCCAAAAAATTTCTCAAATAAACTCAGCCGGGCTTTAGCCTGTCCAGCCATGAAGCAGAGGAGAAACCTAGTTCTGGAAATCTCATACCTGAAGCATCAAGTCTGTGACTGCATAAAGATGGCAATTAACCTTTTGTTGAAAGATATTTAATTTTGCTGCCTTGAAACATACAAAATTTAATTTATATTCAGAAAAAAATTGGGCTATCTTTTCCAAGGCATAATCTGGAGTTTATTCATTAAATGAGTGAAATTACTCAGTGTCCTTTCCAAGCACGAACTGTTGTTAAAGTGCTGTGATTTGCTCAAAGAATACTCAATAAATACTTTATATGATTTCTGGACTCTAATTGGCTGCTCACATCAGGCAGAATCTCTGGGACTATATTTGTCCAATGATCAAAGTCCCATTACAACTGGTCATTTATATACAGGAATGCAAACTGTGTTTTCATCATAGCCCCTCCAGCATAAAATTAAAAAATAACCCTTTCATTAGCAATTACCAAGTGCTGATATACAGGGGTTTTTTGATATTTGTGCTGCAGAAGTCTGGCCAGAGGGATTAAAGCTATTGACTGAAAGCAGGGGGGGGAGGAAACTGCAGCAAGTTGCATCATGTTTTTCTCCTGAGAAACCCCAGAGTCCTGCTTGCAATGTAAGATGTGCCCAAAATTCTATCACCATCTTCAGGTTTCTGTTGGAACCAGGTGGGGCAGTGCTCCCTGCCTCCTCCCTCAGCACTGTCCTCTGTTAATAAGGGACCCACCAGTGCCTTGCCCATGACTCACAGATAACTCACTCCTGGACTATCTCCTGTTCATGGCCCATCAGTGCCTTATTTCAGAACTCACCATCTCATTGTGAGATACTCGACCCATAAGGAGGAACCAGGCATTCCATCCTGGATGTAATCTGAGATTTCAAACACCACGAGCAGCCTTTCCCATTGGAGTTCCAGAGGACAGGAGCTACATACCCACCACTGGACCTTCCAAGGAAGACCAGAGCTTTCTCCAGGATCACTGCTCCAACAGAACCACATCCATCACTTCAGGAGGACTGCAGCCACCATCTTATCAGACTGCCACTGCTGCCCTGACTGACAGGGGTTCAGGTCATATCTGACTCTTGTCAGTTTAAACCAGTGTTTTTACTGCCTTGTTTTATATGTATTAGTAAAGAATTTAAATTTAAGTTACTTATATTTAAGAACTTAAATTTAAGGTACTAGTTTCAAGACTGCAGAGTCAGGACATTTTATACCTCAATAAAAAACAACTGTCATACAAGTACAAGCTGTGTTATGTTGTCTTTAACCTCCATCATCTAAAGTCATATTAACATATTGAAGTTAGCTGCAAATAGTGAGAGAAAAATACTTAATAAATCTCAAAATAGAAGTGGGATTTTTAGCAGTGAAAATAAAAACATCTCCACATCCATACAGGGCTCATGAAACTTGCTGTGTCTAATCCTTTTTTTTTTTTTTTTTTACATCATTTGCCATAATTTAAGTGTAAACTGGGAAATCCTCCAGACTCACTCAGAAGGATGTTTCTCAATTTACTGGGTGAATTCCAAACTGCCGATGCTTCAGGGAAGAAGAAAAATCCAAAAATTCAACAGTTCACAGAGCAAAAAGGCAAAATATTTACCCCACTAGAGATGCCTAGAGGTTAAAGTGATTAGTTAAAGCAGAGTGATCTGAAGATTTGGTTCTGCTCTTGTCCAAAAGGTTTAGGTTTATTTTCCTTTCTCCTTCCTTTGAAAAACTCTGGAAGAAGTCTTCCAGAAGAAGTGGCACCCTTCTTTCTTTCCAGTTTCTTGCTCAAGATGCTCCGTAATTACTTGCTTGGGTTTTTTTTAAGACACAAACTAGAGACCCTAAATCCTAGTGCTGAGTTTTCCAGCAAAATACAGTTATTTTCTACTATTATTATTTCTCTACTTTTCACTCAGGATTCTTCTCTCTCTGCATTTCGCACCAGGGACTTTGGTGTGACTGTCGGCTAGAAATGTATCGATTAACTGAGGGAACTCTTTCCTTCTCTACAGCTCCTGTCATTTGTGAGAAGAAAAGGAGGAAAACAAAGGAAACTTATATTATTTATCAGGATATTTCCCCATATAGCCAAGATTCAGTCATAAGAAAATACAGACATTTAAGTCATGCCATGCACTCCTCAGAGAAATGACATTATTTACAGAGCCTGGGAACTGCCTCCATTGTTCCTAATTTTAAGTGAGGATGCAAAAACATTATTAAACACAGTAATTTAAGTGAAAAAACAGGTCACTTCCAGGCAGAGTCTTCTCGTATCCCTCCTTCCTGACACCCTCCCCATGGGATACTGGATGTGACAACACCTTTTCTCTGGAGCTGCTGAGGTATCATTTTTTCCCCAGGCATTCAGGTTTGCTTTGCCACAGGACTGGTAAGAAAGGATGGAAAGGAGAAAGGATGGGTTTCCCCAGGGACTTTTCCACCTCTGGAAATATAAATTATTCTTTTTTTATTATTCTTATTTATTATTCTTAAATTCTACCCATGACTGTGCTTAAGGAGACCCACAGGGAAGGCAGCTCACTAAAAACAGGGAGCAGCTGCCTTCCTGCCCGCAGTTGTGGGAACCCACTAGGAGGTTGGTCCCTGAAAAAAATCCCCAAGTTAGAGTGACAGAAAGAGGCTTCTCCCACGAGATACCCTCTTCTGTTATGTTAATGTACCCCAGTTCTGCTTTCCCTGCTCATCAACAGTTGTCCCTCAGCCGCTCCCTCCCTGTTCCCCTGTTGGTTCCTTATCCCTAACCCCACCTGTGTACTGCCCCTGCCCCTGATGATTGGTGTCTGCCCCTATCGCCCCTTGTACTCAAACCTGCACCCTCCCAGGATGCTTTGTCTTTGTCCCTGGAGCCATCAGAGCGTGGCTGGAATAAACATCTCTGTGGAAGCCATACAAACACCCTTCCTGCCTCTTTGCCATTGACAATATTGGCAGCTGTCTGGCTTGCAACACTCATTAAAGAGAAGATGCTTTCCAAGAGGAAGGGAAGTAGGAGAAGAAAAGCTTGATGAAGGAACGAATAGGAGAGGAAGGGAATTCCACATCAAACTGGGAGACCAGAACAATGAGGGATCACTCTGGACTGGGAATTCCAAGGATCCAACTATCACATGCAAACAGACTGGGCTGTAACAATGCTGGGATGTTGTGTAAGTTGTAAGTTCAGAGGAGAAACTAAGCCTGAAATTAATAAGACTCCAAAACACCTTATCGAAAAAACCCCACCTTAATAATGTGTAACTTTCATATTTCAACAGATACTCTCCACACTGGAGATAAGGGATTCCATGTATCCTTTGGCAAACTCAATGCTTCAGGTTCTCAGAACTTTGAAAAGGACCATTTGCCTCTCTTTAGGTGGGTGCATATCCTTGTCCCAATAGTTTTTAGTAAAGTCCTAAAACTGTTCACCCCTTGAGGTTAACTGTGCAAAATACAGGTGAACTTCAACAATTAATCCAATTTAATTGATCTGGTACCACCATAATTAATAAAGTAATATATGCCTAAAAAAAAAGGTAATCAACACGAAATATCCAGAATAAATACTATAAAGACAAATTCTAAGAGGTGCCATGTTTTAGAACATTAAACCTATATTCATCTTGCATTATTAAAAAACCCCTCTGGATCTATTAAGTGAGTGGAATGCTTGAAATCCTGTGAGCCAAACCATCCCAGGCTTCTCCAATTCACAGCCTACTGCAGAGTTATGGCCTAAATATCTTTGTAAAAATATTTTTTCACAGACATAATACTCTCATTCCCAGATTTTTTAAATAAACTTGCAATTACAATTGGATGGACTCAAATTCTGCTACCACAGATCTGATTTTTTCTGCACATACAGTTTGGTTTCAGTGTTTGCAGAGAGCAGAGATGATCTACACAGCAAGTCGAACACATCCAGAGCACGTCAGTCTCAAAACACATGTGCGACTTTTTTTATGCATTATTTCTTAATTGGAAATAACTTGTTGGTTTTAGCAGGAATCTGCCCTGTGGAGCACAGATCTGTGCTCCTGCAGACCTTTAATATTGTAGCAATAGGGTAGCACCCAAACCTTCACAGTGAAGTGGATGTTGTCAAAATTGACGTATCCAGTGGGACCTGTGAACATATATTACTTAATGTTGGCTCAAAATGCAATCCAATTCTTTAAATATTTGTCATGTTGGTGATGTTAATGCCAAAATCAAGCACCAAAAGTGCCTTTTTGACATAAAATTTAGGAACTCAAGAATGATTCTTTGCTCAGCTGTTTCCTAAGGTGGGTGAATTATATAATTTTTATTAAATAATCAATTTTCTCTTTTATGGTTTCCTAGCTAAAATGGAGAAGACACTTCACAGCACTGGCAGAAGAACTACATTAACACTTCAACCTATTAGCTGTAAACAAGTGAGAGGAACTATGCTCTAGGATTTAAGGATTCTCTCATCTTTTTATAGATACCAAGTGTTAGACAGTCCCTTTTTCTTCACCTTAGGATTTTTAGAAAAAGTACTTCTGATGTTCAATGAATTCAGAGGAAAGTGGTTCCTACTGTTTGGAGTTTTCCAAGCACTGATGGGGAACTGCACTTCAGAAGCACGAGCTGTGTCATGCCCAGTTTAACATCAGACAGATAAATGTTATTAAGTAAGCCCTAAATGTAATGAAATTACAGTGGGGAAATGTAGTCGTAAAACAGATTATTATCTATATACGATCACATGATGTTGAAAGAGGCTTTTTCCACTTTACAGTACCTTCAGACATAGAGTTTATCCATGGAATTTTGAGAAAGATTTGATGAAAGATGCTGCACATTTTTGAATAAAATGTATCTCTTTTTTTTTTTTGCTTTGGTTTGATTTGGTTTTTGTTTGTTTTGTTGTTGGCTTGTTGGTTTGTTTTTTTTTTTTTAACTAATAAACTGTCTCGGTTTGAGACAAGTTTAGGGGGAAATGCTCTGGAAGGAACACCTCCTCTCTAGAAGACTTCTCTCTGCATCTCTCCCCCACCGATACAAAACGAATTTCCTCGGATGAAAGTGAAAAAAACTATTTATTTAACAAGCAGAGTGCCAGCAGGCACAGAAAAAAATGAGTAATGTTAGATAATAAAAACTCCTCGCTGCAGAGAAAGCTGTTGGAGTTTAGAGTTCTCTCTGTGGATGTCTCAGCCCCTCCCGAGGGGAGGCCAGGATGTGGCACCCCCGCAGCCTCCGTGCCAGTGCACAGGGTCCAGTGATCTGCTTCTCGGATCACAGCTGGGCTGAACAGTTCCACAAGACTAAATTACTGGAGGATTTCTGGTGTCTGTGTAGGAAAATATCTTGCCTCAGCTAGCAGGCTAGCTAGAAGCAGGAAGGTGCTCCCTTGGCTGTGCAGCAGTGAGATGGCTGGGGAGTGTGTGTGAGTCCTTGAACACAAACCACGCTGGAGAATTCGCCTGGCGTCTCTCCCCCATCTCCTAGACCCAGCTTAAAGCTATGGGACCCATTTCTGGGCATAGAACAGACAATATGGAAATACAGTATTATCATCAAATCATCCCAAGACATAAACATGGAGAGATTAACTCTGTTTGCTCAGAAAAACTACTCAGCAGTTTCTGTTAATTCATTTCATTTGCAGTGTTTCCCTTGGAAGCAGCAGTGGGCTACACCTAATGAGTGTTGGATTTGGACAGCAACAAAGTAATGAAATCAAGTAAAATCCATTTTAAACTAAACACTAATAAACCATTTTTATGGCTGAACAAATCCAGGTAATTTCTTTGATCAAACTTTTAAAATGAAATAGATACCTTTTACCAATATTTAAAAAAAAATATTATTATAATCTAGAAGGTGATGGAATACCACAGCTATTTTAGGGTTAAGTGGGTTTTAGGCCTTTGATAAGGAGCAGGATATTTTAGGAAATTATGTCACAGACAGACATGGTTTTATCCAGGGAAATTTTAGGAGTTATAGCTCTGCCTTCAAGCACCACTCACTGACTTTAGATGAATAAAAATATATTGTTGAACTTCAGATTAATAAAAATAGGCTGTTAAACTCCATTTTCCCCCTGCTTCCCAGATTGGGTCTAACCATATACTGATAAATGTAATATATTATGTCCTCTACATAATGTTTGTGTATTTTTCTTACTTAAGACTCACTGCAGAGTGAAGATAATTAATGTGTTTACCTCAAACACTCACCCAGCTGTCAACAGGTCTAGGGAAAACTCAACAATAGCTTAAATGGCTTAAACACAAAACCTTAAATGTCACCTGTACTACAAGCTTTCTTTTAAACCTCATTTTCCACAAAAAAAAAACCAAAAAAACCAAAAAAACAAAAAACAACAACAACAAAAAAAAAAAAAACCAAAAAAAAACCCAAAAGAAAACAACAAAAAAAACCAAAACACCAACAGAGAAGGTCTTTATTTTTTAAGATGAGCACTTGAAAATCAGTTACACTCTGGTGATATATATTCAATCAAACGATGCTTTTATACTCCTTAAAATTTTCAAAAAAAAACCAGGTTGATTTTCACCAGCCTTTCACCTGAGAAGAACATGGCATAGAAAGGCACATCACTAAATATTACTTTAGGTTCTCTTTTTTTTCTAGATTGCAATGCCAGCAGCTTCCTGTTTTTCATACAAAAAGAGTAAAACAAAGCCCTACCCAAAGAACACATAATTAGTACTCAGAACAAACAGTGTCTGCATTGCTTAACTTAGCTCATAAGCTTAAAAGAAGAAAAATAGCACTAAAAGCATTTATAGTGCCAGTTCAATTGGGAATTGTTTCTGTTGTAAATGTGTTAAAAGAAAAGATACTTCTCTTCTGTAACTCTGCATCAGGCAAAAATCAGTTTGTGACACAAAATATTTCAAGGAGGAAAGACCATCATAAAACACAGTAAATAGCAATCTTTCCTAACTCTAAATTATATTTTGCTAATATTTATCAGACACTTATCAAGGTGCATCACAGAAGAAATAAGAGAGAGATCTTTGAAGCAGAGTCAGATGATGCTGTAGACAGTAATTGGAAAAGAAATGCAGTCACACAACTATGAAGGTGTATTTTTGTAGATATGTTTAGGGACTCACAGGTCTTTAGGATCCAGGTACCCAAAGCCACACCGCTGTTACTTGTAACAGGAAAAATATGACCTTCAGCTTGCTTTTACCCCCTGCTCCTCGAGAACTTATGTGCTCAGTGCCTCCAAGGACTTTAACAGATGCAGGGCATCATGGCATGAGCCAGGGAAAGGAATTGCCTTATTAACAATTACTGAATCCTTGGGGTTTGTACATGAACTGCAGGGGCATGGTTTTGTTTTAAATCCAGAACGTTAATTCTGGCTCCAATACTGACTTGGCACTTGGATTAAGTAAAGACATTTTATTCTCCACCTTTTTTGTTTGTAGGATTCTCATGCTCACCCTGGGCGAGCCCTTCCTTGTTTCCTGCTGTATGGCTCCCTGTCTGCCCATTTCCCCTGGAAGAAGTAGAAGGAATTGCATTTCTCCCTGAAAGAAAAAATCTTTCAGGGTGTTTTTCAGCTCCTTTTTTTTTCCTTAAAGATGACATAATCTTCATTTTTCTCTACTCTTTATCTCATCTCAAGGGCAAAAGAATTCTAGCCCATGAATTGGCAGGGCTGATTGAGAGGGCTTTAAACTAGGTGCAGAGGGGGAAGGGGATGCAACCAGGCTCTCCAGAAACAAGCCCATGAGTGGTAAGCCAGAGTCAGGAGTGAAATCAGCAGCCCAGCTGAAGTGCATGGACACTAACACACACAGCATGGGCAACAAACAAGAGGAGCTGGAAGCCATGGTACAGCAAGAAAACCATGACGTAGTCACCATCACGGAAACATGATGGGATGACTCGCATGACTGGAGTGCTGCAATGGATGGCAAAGAGACAGGTGAGTGAGAAGAGGTAGAGGGGTGGCTCTGTATATTAGTGGGGCTCTCAAAGCCATGGAAATTGAGATTAATGATAATTGAGTGCCTATGGGTAAGAATCAGGGCTGACATCCTGGTGGGAGTCAGGATGAAGAGGTAGATGACTTATTCTACAAGCAGCTGGAGGATGTTTCAAGATCACCAGCCCTTGTTTTTGTAGGTGACTTTAACTTGCTGGATATCTGTTGGGAGCCCAACACAGCAGAGAAGAGGCAGTCTAGAAGGTTCTTAGAATGTGTGGAGGACAACTTATCACAGCTGGTGAGCGAGCCCATCAGGGGAAGGACTGCACTAGACCTGCTGTTTGCAAACAGGGAAGGGCTGGTGGGAGATGTGGTGGTTGGAGGCCACTGGGGCACAGTGACCATGAAATCATAGAGTTTTCAGTATTTGGTGAAACAAGGAGGAGCAGCAATAAAACTTCCACACTGGACTTCCAGAGGGCAGATTTTGGCCTATTCAAGAGACTTATTCGGAGAGTACCTTGGGAAGCAGCCCTTAAAAACAAAGGCATACAGGAAAGATGGGCATGCTTCAAAACAGAAATCTTGGAGACACAGGAACAGATTGTCCTGATGTGCCAAAAGACGAGCCAATGAGGAAGACGACAGGCCTGGATGGGCAAGGAGCTTTTGAAGGAACTAAGGAAAAAAAAGAGGGTGTATCACCTTTGGAAGAAGGGTCAGGTATCTCAGGAAGTGTTTAAGGCAGTTGCTAGATCATGTAGGAAAAAAATTAGAGAGGCAAAAGGCCAGTTAGAACTCAATCCAGCCACTTCTGTGAAGGATAATAAAAAATAAATTTATAAATACATTATATGGCAAAAGGAAGGGCAAGGACAACCTCCATTCTCTATTAGGTGAAGGAGGGAACTTAGTAACTAAAGATGAGGAAAAGGCAGAAGTGCTTAACACCTTCTTTGCCTCAATTTTCAACAGAAAGACAGGTTGTCCTCAGGACAACTGTTCTCCTGGGCTGGTAGATGGGGTCAGGGAGCAGAATAGGCCCCTGTAATCCAGGAAGCAGTCAGAGACCTGCTGAGCCACTTAGATGCTCACAAATCTATGGGATCAGATGGGATCCATCCTAGGGGGATGAGGGAGCTGGTGGATGAGCTCCCCAAGCCACTCTCCATCCTTTATAATCAGTCTGGCTCAGCGGGGTGGTCCCAGATGACTGAAAGCTGGCCAGTGTGATCACCATCCATAAGAAGGTCCAGAAGCAGGATCCAGGAAACTCCAGGCCTGTCAGCATGACCTCAGTGCCTGGAAGGATTATGGAACAGATCATCTTGAGTGCCATCACACAGCACCTAGAGGATGGCCAGGGGATCAGATCCAGCCACCATGAGTTTAGGAGGGGCAAGTCATGACCGACCAACCTGATCTCCTTTTATGTCCAGGTGACCCACCTGGTCCTGGTGGATGTGGGAAAGGCTGTGGATGTTGTCTACCTGGACTTCAGCAAAGCCTTTGACACCATCTCCCATAGCCCATCCTGGAAAAACTACAGCCCACGGCTTGGTCAGGTGCACTCCCTGCTGGGTTAAGAACTGGCTGCATGGCCAGGCCCAGAGAGTGTCAGTGAACAGTCTGCACCCAGCTGGTGGCCAATCACTAGTGGTGTCCCCAGGGATCTATGTTGGGGCCAGTCCTGTTTAATATCTTCATTGATGATCTGGGTGAGGGGATGGAGTCCACCATCAGTAAATATGCAGATGACACCAAGCTGGGAGCATATGTCATCTGATGGAGGGTAGGAGGGCTCTGCTGAGGGACCTGGGCAGGCTGGATAGATGGGCTGAGTCCAACAATATGAAGTTTAACAAGTCCAAGTGTCGAGTCCTGCACTTTGGCCACAACAACCCCTGCCATGCTACAGGCTGGGGGCAGAGGGACTGGACAGTGGCCAGGGAGAAAGGGACCTGGGGGGACTGATGGATAGCAGGCTGGACACAAGCCAGCAGTGTGCCCAGGTGGCCAAGAAGGCCAATGGCATCCTGGACTTCATCAGGAATAGTGTGGCCAGCAGGACCAGGGCAGTGATTCTTCCCCTGTACTTGGCACTGGTGAGACCTCACCTTGAGTGCTGTGTCCAGTTCTGGGCCCCCAATTTAGGAAGGACACTGAGATGCTTGAATGCATCCAGAGGAGGACAAGGCTGGTGAAGGGCCTGGAGCACAAGCCCTTTGAAAAATAGCTGAGGAAGATGGGGTTATTTAGCCTGGAAAAAAAGGAGGCTCTGGGTGTACCTCATCACTCTCTTCAACTACCTGAAAGGAGGCAGAGGTCGGTCTCCTCTCCCAAGCAACCACTGACAGAATGAGAGAACACAGTCTGAAGCTGCACGTGGGGAAGTTTAGGTTGGACACTAGGAAAAAATTCTTCACTGAAAGAGTGATTGGGCACTGGAATCATCTGCCCAGAGGGTCACCATCCCTGGAGGTGTTTAAAAAACTGGAGGTTAAAAAAAGACTGGATGTGGTACTCAGCGCCATGGTTTAGTTAATGAGGTGGCATTAGGTCATAGGTTGGACTTGATGATCTCAAAGGTCTTTTCCAACATAGTTAATTCTGTGGTTCTGTGATTTCCACTACAACAGAACAGCAGTTAATCAGATTGACTTTTGTTTGAATTTAGCAGTTCCCTAAATGGGGTACAGTTATTAGCTGAGGTTAGATTTATACAAATATCAAGGCATTTGAACTGTTTTGTCACTTACAGCTTCAACCCCTGGTGTCTTACTAGGACATTCCAATTTCAGCTTGAAAGTACAGATCACACCAAGTTCCAATTTATATACACATCCTTCCAATCTCACCAAGTACTCCATTATTTTAGGATGTAATCCAGAAATTTCCTAATTTAGAGTTAAGAAATTCATACTATTTTTTTCCTTTGTTCACTTACGGTTTTCTTTGTCTTAATCTTTTCATTATCCCATTATTATTTTCAGATACGAATTACTACTTATATAGTCTTTATTGCATCATAAATAACACCCAGATGCTGAATTAACCTTGGAAGGAGACTCAGCAGATCAGGCAAGCAAGACATATGAATAGATATTGTTGTTTAACATTGATATGTTAATAGATATTAAGGCATCATCTGGTCCTCCAGGCTCCTGGTTATCCCAGAGACAACTTGTCTTGGCTGGAGAATCATTCAGGCATTTCTTTTCCCCCTAACTCAGGGATCATGGTTCTCCTTCCAGCCTAATTATGCCCCTATAAACTACAATTAGTTTTCCTGTTTACCAATTAGCCTGGAGGATTTGCTGAATGTGTTTTGTCACTCAACTACAAGGTACCTGCTGAAAGTGCAAATTATGAGCTAAGAATTAATTTGTAATACAGTGGAATATAAATAAAGAATGAATATTTAGTAATTTATTCATGTGGTAACATCAGCTACACAGAGTAATTCTTGTAAAAATCAATACAGTCTTATTTCCTGGCAGTGACATGTGGATTAAAAAACAAACCCAAACACATAGAGTATATTTACAAATAATCTAACTATTTTTAAAAATTCTTTTTAATTCAGACATATTATCTCATCTAAATTGTTTTGTATGATATTCCTTTGCTGTAGTATATAGGTTCTGAAAAGTTCTCTATTATCAAGGTTTTGCGGTGTTCTTTGTAAATCAGCTTTTAGCTGTAAGTTGTATCTTCGCACCCTTGTTTCCATGTCTACCCTGTTCTTCCGTTCTGTATCCTCCGCTCGGTGTTCACCACTCCCATTCCCTGCCTCCCAGGAGGGGATCCCTAATTCCTCTCCTCCCATTCCCTCGCTGCTTGGGAGCCCTTGTCAATCCTCTTGCTGCACGCCCTTATCCCCAGAAAGTTCTCCCCTGTTCGGTTCCCCATTGTGACATTGTTCCTCCCCTGTTAAGTTCTTACTGATTTTTACCCTGCCAGTTAAGCCTGGATCCACCCCTGGACCTTATCCTGATTAGTCCCTGTGCTCTCCACCCTATAAAAACCCATGCACAGTTTTGTTCTCTGTCCTTTCACATAGATCTAGAAAGACAGGCTGGGCTTAAATCCACTAAATTCTGTTTGGATTTATATTATCACTGAACTCCTGCCAGGGGCTGAGGCAATGACAGGCTGAAGGCTGGGGGAAGAGCTGAGGACCTGAGGGAGATGGGGTCACTTTGGAAGAGCAAGAGAGAAATATCCAGATCCCATAGATCCAGAGACCTGTTGAGGCCGATGAAGGTGGTCAGTATCCTTGGAAAGGATCCCTCCTTGCCTCCACATTCGCGATTCCACAGCTGTTAGGTGCTGCCTTCTCAGGGGAGACTGCACCATCCTTGCACAGCAGCGCTGGCAGAGCACTGAGGACGTCTGCTGTTGGAGACAGTGGGCCTTGGGCAGCCCTAACTGCGTCATTCCTTGTCCCAAATTTTAGCAGTGAATATAAATGCTGAGTGTAGTATTTCCTTTCAGCTGGTTCCGTTCTTGTTATCCATATGTAAAGAACGTGAACATAATGAAAAACTCGTCCCGTGAGCTCCCTTGAGGCAGTGAGATTCCGGGGACAGTAGGAAAATCCTTCTTCCATCATATTTAAGGGAAAATCTGATGGTTTTGTAGTGTACTGCAATCAACGGCTGGTGAGTTTAAGTATTGGAGCTGAGGCATTTAATCAATCCTGATAACCATTCATGGGAGGCACATTGAGGCTCAGGCATTTAATCAATCCTGATGGCCATTAATGGAAAGAACTATATACCACAAAGCAATAAAGATTAGGGCTATTATACAAAAACTGTGCCACAGGAAAAGAGAAAAGGAAAAATATTTCCCACTCTGTCAGAGGATGGGCCCTGTTAAAGTTCTTTGGATTTTCCAAAGAGATAATCAGTGCTTTACCCGATCTTTGATATTCATCTGCTCTGGATGTTGATAATGTGATAGTGGGAACAATCTCCACAATACCAAATTTAACCATTTTGGAAGTAAAATGAGAGAGAGAGAGAAAGAGAGAGAGACATTGGAGCTACCAACAAAGAGCAGAGAGAGGATGGAAAATTATCTCCTTCCAAAGAAATAATGAGGTCTTGGAGATGTGGCCAGCAGAGACACCCAGCCAGGTATTCCTGCATCCCTGTCTGACCACTCAGTCAGAAACTGCATTCCCAAGGGCCTGGCAGAGATTGGCATCTGACACTCTGTGAGTGGGAAAAAAGATTAAAATTCTGTGTTTCTGCTGCATAGCTTTTTACATACCCACTCCCTCCCAAAAAACCCCAAACCCACAGAAAATTATTCTTCTTTCCCACTCAAATCACTCCACTAGAAAGAACAGCATCCACTAGATTTTGGAATTTTAGTCTATTAAGACTATCTATATATGAGTTTTTACCAAGTGTTTCATTACAAAAGAGTTTTCCAGCTGCTTCTGCAGAGCAAAAGCTGCAGTCAATAAGTTTTGCAAAATTTTTGGTGCGTAAAGTAAAATATAAAAGCCTTTCAAATTAAATAAACTGATCTTCAAACCTGAATACTGTGGGCCTCCAAAATATTGATCTCCTGTTTTTTTAATAATTTATATTGTGAAAAAAATCCTGCCATTTGATGAAGGCACCACTGATACTTATGCAACTCTTTCCATAGAACTTTAGTCAAAGGTGGACATATCTTCAGGGCAGAATTACTATTGCTAAATTAAGAATACTTTTGGGTCACACAATCTCATTCAGGAAGCAGATAGTTAAATGTTTGTTCTCAAAGAAAACAGGCCGGGTCGTACCCTAATTAAATGAAGTTTAAGAGCTTGTCCTGAGATAATTGTTCATTAAGAGGACTCCTGACCTTGCTACAGGAGTAGTCTTGCTCCTTGTTGGGTTAAATATCTGTTTACCTGCCTTGGCTGTTCAATTTGCAGCTTCAGAATGTGCAGTGTCTCTGTGTAAGTGTACTTGCATTAATGAGAAATGCACCTAATCAATGCCAGAGCATCTCCCCTTCCCTTTCCCTGCCACTCCCTCTCTGCTGCTGACAGCTTTCATGGAAAAGTATTCCAGCAAAATACAAAGCAGTGGCAGCAATGGATTCACGGCCTCCTATCACAATTATCGTAATTAGAGTGTTTAACCACTGTAATCTTCCCTGTTAAACACACAAAAGTTCATTTTTCCATGATGGATGTTCTTCATATGTATAATTCCAGCACTGCATGTGAAACAGGAATGTAATAAAACTATCACGTATGAGTGAGTTTTACAAGGTACAGTTCAAAGAGCTGTTAATTTAAAGCCATTTTCAGTATATTTAAATTTTACAGCCAGTGTTATCAGTGGTGTCACTGTAACACATTTATATTGGTTTTTTATTACTTCTGTATTCTGTATTGTCCTATGCAAGGCAGAGTGGATTCCATTAATAAATGAGAAGACACAGGAAAGTGTTTCACCTTCTCAGAGAGTGGGAGTTACCTCCTTCCCCTAACTCTCTATGAGGGTAGTTCAGTGACCCCAATAAATAATATTAATCATTGGGTCCTCAAATTAAAATCAGAGAATTTGCATACTCTTCCCTTTCAGTTGTCCCACTCCCTTGAAAGCAGCAATCCCAGAGCAGTTGTTGCAAGCAGGGTGCCAGGGCATGGTGCTGCGGCTGCCCAGAGGCATCTCTAGCTGGAGGGGCTTGGTCAGTGCCACACACACTGAATACACACTCAGACATGCAGGATAGCTCTTAGAGATATCAGCAGGAAAGAGGCAGGAAGGGTCTTTCCATGGAATTACACGTGGGGTTCATTGCGTCCCTGCACGTGAACAGAACCAGAGGAAAGAACCCAGAACAAGGGAGGTTCAGCCCCTGGGTTGGGCAGGGGCTGAGAGAGAGAACATCAGGGACCAATAGTTTGGGGGCATGGGGCAGGACACAGGATATGTGTTAGGGTATGGGGCAGGACACAGGTGGGGTTAGGGTATGGGAGCAAATGTGGAAATAGGGAGGGAGTAGCTGAGGAACAAGAGCTGGTGGGGACAGGGGAACATTCTGGAGCAAGGATGGGGGGGCCCAGCAGGGCCGACCAGGGAAACAGAGCAGTGCTACATTAACATAACACAGCAGAGGATCCTGGGGAGAGGTCTTTTTGTCTCTCTGGCCTAGGAGCAACTTTCAGGGACCGACTTCCCAGGGGGCTCCAGCGTCATCCTGACCGGGGGCTCATCGGCTCCACAAACAATTATTTAAGAAATAATTAAGAACTGGAACACAAGTAATTATATACAGTTGTTGGGTTTGTTTGCTTAGTATTTTTTTTACTGCTGGGCAAATCCAAAGAGTAACTATTAAAAAAATATAAAGTAATAACTAATAAAAGCCAGACTACAGCTCAGCAATTATAGCCTCTTGTATAGCCACCAGTCACCAAGACCTAAAGAAGTCCTTCAGAATTAATTTAACTTCTGCTCAGAATGCTGCTGACACTGCAGGAGATTTGCTCATGTCAAGAGGACATTTCAGTGCATAATCACACAAGCCTGCAAAACTGCCTGAGGTTTCCCAGGTACCATGCACAGTCAAGCCAGTTGTGAGGGGAAAAGCATTTCTCTTTTTAAGATACCACAGGATGAAGGCAATCTTGAGGTTTTGTCTTTTCTACAGATCTGATGACAGAGCCTTCTCAAACCAGCATTCAAAAATGAAGTAATTAAATTATAAGAGGACAAAGTTGCCAACCTGAAGGTTGATTTGAAAGTTCTGTTTTTAAGATAAATGGTCTAAATCGGGCTATTGGGTGTTCTAGCATGGTGTATGGTGTTCTGAACAATGTAATTTTCCTTCTCAAAGTGAACAAAAATATCAAGGACTTCACATTTGAGGGGGGAAATTGGCCACTGTAAAGCATTGAGAAAAGCTCTGTCATACCAGCTACCTTGAAAAGAAATTCATACAGAATACACCAATATGGGAACCAGCTGAATTTCACAGCAGCATTACACTGGTCTGAGGTTCTTTAATGGAAAAAGGAAAGCTTGGGAGATGAAGGTGTAATTATTAAAGAGAGTGCAAGAAACTACAAACTTGAAAGTGAATGACTAGGACTGTAGGGAAGAAAAGAATAAAGAATGTAAACCAATTGAGCTATTTCAGGGAACACTCCAACATTCCTTTAGTGAGGCAACAAAGGACCTTTGAAAGTACAGTGTTGGGCACCTACTTAAACCAGCCAAAGTGGGAATAATATCAATTAAAATAGAAGCTCATCATTTTAGCAAGAATAGAAAACAACAATAAAATTATTAAAAAGAAAATGTCTGTTTCAAAATATTTGACAACAGAAAAGGAAATGCTGATGGATGTGTGCCTGCTGAGAGTATGTGGGAAGGATCACCAAGGTCCTGAATGTGTGGGAATTCAGAAAACCCATCAGACATTTAGATGTATCAGCAGTTACATCAACAAGTTTGCAAATAAGACCTTAAAGGAGAAGAAAGAAAGTAAGAAAATAAATAAATATTGAAGCAAAAAATTTTCTGTATATTAGCTCTTTCTTAAATAAATATCCTGGTGAGAATAATGAAATATGGCTGAAAGAAATGTAAGCATAAAATGAAGGTGAAAGATGTCATTTCTATCTCAGATCAATGTCATTTGATGCAGCCTTAATCATTAAATCACAAAAGGAATCCAATTTTTACTTAATTAAAATATTGGACTAGTAATATATTTGATTCTATAGAGAAAAATATTCCACATTCATCAGCTTAGTGTGTATTGTTGAGCTGTGCATTGACTAATCTGGGTGATATCAACTATTCTTTTATCTTCACATCTCCTTCATGAAAGAAAAGAGCCCAGATCATCACTCCAGAGATCCCAAATCCTGCCAACCTGAGCAGAGGTCAGAGCTAAAATGCATAAGTGCCTCCAGGTTTCCCTTCACTCTCCACTAAATCCAATTCTGCAAAAAGGTTTCATTTTCTCAGTACAACTTAGGGTAGTGCCTAAAGTACTGCAGTGCAGGATGTGTTGTGCTGGACAGATAACATTCACTTAAAGAGTTTATTTTATATTTTACAAACTTTTACATATCTTTATTACATGTTTGACTACATAGATGACTGGACTTAAAATGACAAGCAGTAAAAACTTGTCATTTTTCGTAATTACTGAGAACAAATAATGATCAGCTATATTATGGATTTGAGCATATTTTGGTTTTAAATTTTCTTTTAGAAACATGTCAACTGTCAAAACTCAGAAAATTGAATGTGACCCACTTAAACCCTCCTCTGACAATGTTTTAAAGTGACAGAAATAAAGTCACTGCGCTTAGAAAAGACCCTGAATCTTTGACAATTATTCACATAATACTGTGGAGTTAAAGGGGAAAATGAGAAAGAAGAAATTTATTATCACTGTCCTATGAATTTAAAATCTGTACATCACCCAGAATACCTGGCAAACCTGTATGACTTACTTGAAGGGAATTCTAATGACATAATCATTTCAGCAAAAGAAATGTAGTGACACTGAGACAGAAAAATAATTAGTCTCATTACAAAAATCTATAGAAAGCTGCATTCATTTCATAGGAAAGTAGAAAAAAATCCCAACAATGGAGACACATTGAAATAATTCCTGTGAAAGTGACAGGTGTTTCAAAACTAAGTAACAAAAAATGTCAGTAAGAGACTACATCACTCCAGGGCAAGGATCTGCAAATAAAAGTAGCTCAATAGTAATTTATGCACATGACAATTAAAAAAAAAAAAAGCAGAAAAGTAGTCTGAAATGTGGAATCTGTGCACATGCACACCATCAGCTCTACCTTGTCAGAGCACAAAGGAAAAGCGATCAAAGGATTTCTTCTAAATAAAGCTGACTACAACTGTTCAGAATAGGAGAGCTGTAACAAAAGTGGCAAAGGGATGAGGCAAGAGGAAGTGAGAGCAACTGCACAGATTAGTAACTATGGAAAACCTCAGATTACTAAATTCTGTTGCTGGTGAAAAAAATTATTATTTGTCTTACAATCTGTTCTCTAAATCTCCACTTACTTGCAGCATCTCTCACCACGTGGCCCCTGTTAGTGTTAATTGTGTGCACCCCACACCCAGTAGCTCAGAGAGGCCAAACTGCTCATGGCATCCTTGGCACAAGCAGTGTGCACATTTTTGAAAGGCTCTGCCACCCTTCACATTTATAACAGAATCCAATCTTTTTTGGGTTTGGAGGATTGGGTTTTTGGTTTTTGGGGTTTTTATGTTTGTTAGTGTTTGGGGATTTTTGGTGGATGTGGGTTTAGTTGGGGTATTTTGATTTGTTTGGGGTTTGGTTTGGTTTTTTGGTTTTGGGGGGTTTTTTGCTTGTTTTTGGTTAGTTTTGAGGTTTTTTGTAGTGGTGGTTTGTAGGTGAATAGAGACAGGCGGTCGGAAGATTTCGCGTTGTACGGGCACCTCAACAGCTAAAGTCACTTAACTCCCCTTAGTTCACCAGCAACACCTGGTTTGTGACACAAGCAGAAAGAAGTGAGGCAGCAAACCCAAGTTATATAACCCTATGCAACTCATTAATAAATGCCATTTTGCTGTCCACCATACTGGTGTCTGTGAGCCTATGGCCCGAGCAGTGTGGGGTTGGCTGCCGTGCCATTCCTGAACCAGGTCACCACCCTCAGCGAAGGCAACAGTGGTTGTTCTTGCTGTTCTGAGGGGTTATGTTGGATTTTTTGGTTGGTTTTGTTGGTTTTGTTATTAGAAACAAACAAAATTTCATACTGGGTGCAAGACATGAATATATTTTGTAGCAGAATCAATGGTTTGCCTTGTCAAACCCCAACTAACATTAAGAGCCATTTTCATGAAATTATTTACCCTACAGACATGCTGCCAATTTTCCTGGGGTGGTGTTATAAGGCCTCTTTATTCCTTAATCATCTGTTTAATGCCCAAAGACACTATATCTTTAAGGTGGACACGGGGTGCAGGGCTGGAGCCATGGGACCTGGGTTTGGGTCAGTTCAGTGGATGGGGTCCAACAGCTCGGGGCTCCAATGGTCAGGGCAGTGCTGGGGAGGGAGTGTGCCAGGAGCACTGTGCTGCTCTTTGGGGTTTTTTTCTTCTTTCCCTCTTGTTCCTGCTAGCTGAGGAAAAGTTTTTTTTCCCCTTCTCTCCCCCATGTCTCCCTGCCCTCCTTCCCTTCTCTCCGGTCTGGGGCGCCTGCGGGGTGGCCCCGGCTGGTCTGATACAGACATAGTGTTGAGGATTGGCTTTCACCATGTGTTGTATGGATTATGAATTATATTTTCAGTTGTATTATGGTTTATTGTTGCGTGAAGGCCTTGTTGCCTTTGTAAAATCATGGCTCAGGCCTGTTACTTCGGCTAAGCAGAAAAGGACTGTGGGAAGGATACACAGTTGAATTAGGGGCAGAAAAACATGTGTGACCATTGTGTGTACACATAGTGGTATATGGTGGTTGCTTGAATTATGTTTGTTATGCTTTAAAACTATGTAAACAGATAACCAGCTAGCTGCTTAAAAAGGCTGGGTTTTTGCAAACAAGGGCTCTCTTTTGCACCTGCCTGGGGAATCTGCGTCACTTCTTATCGCAAGGTTATAAAGTTGGATATTGTGATATTATCCTATGGAAATACCAAGAGAGTGATAAATGTTAATAGGTTTAATGTTGCTGGGGTGGTTTGGTTGTAAGGTTGGTTTTGTGGGGGTTGTATGATTTGTATGTTGTAATGCCAGTTCTGTGGGGTTTGCAAAGGGACGAGCTGTTGCCAGCCAGACTTCGAAGGCACCACCATAAAAGGAGTAAGGACTCCAATGAATGAGGACCCCAAACGCCTCAGAGACAGAAAAGCACGGGCTCCCAGGAGATTGACAAGGGGGTGAGGCTATGCAAAACCATTAACAAATATGCATCAGGCTGATGCAACCACAAGGGTGTAAAAGGCCGGACCACCATTATGTGGGTTAGCCTCTGGCACTGAGCCACTCCCAGCGCTGTCTTCCCTTGCACTTTGATGGTTTTTCTCAAATAACAATAAGTTCTCAGTAAATTATTAATAATTCATTTCCATAATGGATCTGGGTCATTTATTACAGGTCCAAGCCCTGAGGAATGCCGAACTGTTTCGCCTGCTGGGAGGAGGAGGATCAGCACCAGAGGACCAGCAGGTTTTCTTCCATCTGCCCTGCTCCAGGCTGGTGTGTGGACTTCTTCCTCTTCCCCTTCCCAGAGATGGGGCGGACTAGTTGTCAGCCTGTGTGGTTTTTTCCTTACTCTGGGCATTTGTTGTATTTTGAGGGTTTTTTCTGTCCTACCCCGTTTATATTTTGTGTAAGTAAATAGGTTGGTTTTTTTCCCACTTTCACCTGCTGGGGGCCCTGACAAAATTGGTCAGAGGGAAATTTTCATCTCTCAGCCTGACTCTGAGAAGCAGTGACTTTCTCACAGTCAGGGTGAGAAATGTCGAGAAAGTTTGATAAACTGTCTGGGGTGTTTTGAGAACACCTATCACAATGGTATTCGTTACTTTCGTTATCCTAAGGGATTTTCTGTAACTAGGCAATTGTAGCTGTTCTTGTTCTCTGTGCCTGACCATGGTGGAAGGAGCATCCAGGTCAGAGCAGATGAATCTCTTTAGAGATCTCTTTGCCTTGCTTGCTTGCATGAAATAAAGAAGATATTTGCCTTCTGATGGAGTTGTTCTTATGCTGCCTATGGCCAGAACCTGGCCTGAATTGCAGCAACCTGCTGTCACCAATCTGCCTCATGGGTGGAGGAAAGTAGGAGGCTCTTTCCCTTTGGAGGAGATCCAGAGCATTTCCTCCTGAAGTTTTGTTTCCAAAACCAAGACACC
Source organism: Erpornis zantholeuca (assembly GCA_013400515.1). Lineage (NCBI taxonomy): Eukaryota > Metazoa > Chordata > Aves > Passeriformes > Timaliidae > Erpornis > Erpornis zantholeuca. Next base: position 31,667 of record VZTN01034366.1, on the reverse strand, counting down.
AATGTATTGCTCATTCCCAATACCTATTTATCTGTTGAAAATCCACACTTTTTTCCAGTGAAGAATAAGTTAAAAAATTAAAAGTCTTTAATGAAAAAAAAATGCATCAAAGGTTACTAAATATTTCTGCAAGAGATGAAAGCCTTTTATTTTACTTCCAGAGAGCTGAATATCCCACAGATTTCAACTTCCTACATGCCAAATATCTCCTTGTTTTTTTGAAATCAGTGGTAGGAAACTGAGTGTGACACGTACAAAAGAGACAGATAAAGTCACAGGTGGTGTCCCCCAAGTATGGGATTTGTTTGTTTGCTTTCACAGATGATGCTGGTGTTTCTAGAAATAGAATTATTTCCCACTTCTCCTGTATTACTCAGTTTTTGATTTTTTTAAAGAATCCAGAATATCAGAGCATTTATGGCTTTGGCAATTAATTCATAAATACTTCAAACATTTTAATATACAGTCAAATATCTTTATAATGTGCCAAGTTTGCCTACCATTTAATAGTTATAGAACTAAAATATCCAAATCAATATCCAGAAGGTATCACATCTTTAAACCAAATTAACTTATGTAGGAGCAGTTTATCCTTGGTGTTGAGCCCTGCTGCCTTTTTATTTTTCTCCCCTTAAGTAATTTAAAAGATAATTTCCCTGAGGATTTAAAAGCCCTGAGATGTGCTATATAGAGTAGCGTCAGTTCTGTGTGGGAAGAAGGACACAATTTACATGTCTTTAAAATAAATAGCCAGAGAATGTAATGCAGCCTTCCTGGGTACTTCCATCATAGTACAACCTACTTCTTATCAAGAAAATGCTGAATTCAGATGCTAATACAGGAAGGAAAAATCTTATAGACTGAACCACAAAAATTATACTCATAATACATAAAAAGAAAGAGCAGCAAAACTAAAGAAAGTAAGATGATACATCTGAGCTTGAGAGTATGTGTAATTAAAATGAGAGTGCATGTATAAGCAAGTTCTTGCAGGTGATGCTCACCTCTGGCAGATCCACCTGCTCCGAGTTCAGCTGTCACTGCTGCTCCTCTGTGGCCTTGATCCTGCTCATCCCTAATCCCTGGAATTTACTGCTGAAAGTAGTTTTATCAAATAACGTGATTATGGCTGCTGAAGAAAAATGGAAAGATATTTTCAAACATTAACTGAAAAATACATATTCTTACGCTTCATCCTTTGATTTCCCTGCACTATAGTGAGCAGCCACCCTCTTCCTATTAGCATCTCCAGACTGCAAATCTTCCCCATTATTTTTAAAAACCATGGCTCCCCAAACAGACTTGAGCCAAAATCAAGTGACTGGTCTTGAATTTAAATCCCTGCATGAGTTCTGTTGACTTTATGGACACACTGGAATAGCTGTACCTGCATCTCACAACACTAATGGTTTGTCTCCTAGGGTGGAAGGTGTCTGTTCCAGATGTAAGACTCACATCCAGCAATTCAGCGTTTTCACCATGAGCAGAGTCAGGGAAAACAGCATTGGAACCCACAGATCTCATGGCTTTCAGACCAAAATATCACACCTCTGAGCTGGTTTTGCTCTAAAACTGAAAAAACCCCAATGACTTAAATTCAATAAAACAGGTGAAAGAAGTGACACTAACCATATATGTTTACACCCAAGATAAATCTCAAAAACTTGCAATGTTCTCAATTTTAGAGTGCTAAAGAAGACAGCATTTTGACAGAGTACTTAGGTATTTAGCTATTTATAACCCTGCTGCAAGGGAGAATTTTCTTTAAAAAATCACCTTTCTGGACTTACAGAGGAAAGACAAGTATTTATAAAGAAGAATTTATTTAAAATTCAATGTGCTAAATAATTTAGCACAGTGTGTTGTTTAGCAGAACCTGCAGCTCCCAAAGAAAAAGACCAATGTCTAATCAAAGTTGCCCACCTGGAAAATTGTGGTGCTTGCTCAATGTTATCAGAACAGGCTCATTTACTATAGAGGCATTGTACAAAAATAGTCTTGTGTATAAAACATTATCCTGATTATAGGATTACTCCTGTAAGCAGCCATTCATTTTAGAGCATCATATGCTTCTTGGAGCACTGTGTTGTTTTACAGGAATGGCAGTGAGTTCTGCACCCTAATCACAGAGGTCCTTGGGATAATCACAGCTCTAATTCCATGGGAGTTGACTAAGCTCCATCTCTTAATACCTGGAATTAAAAGTTGTTATGTATGAGGGGGAACTCAAGAAAATTTTAGAATTCCAGCTGTTAACTGGGGTCCAATTCACTGTCCCTGCAGTGTCCATTGCAGCTGTCCAGGGATACCCTCCCTGGGATTCCCATGCCTTTGTCCTGAGCTGAGCTTTGTAGGGCTGGCTGCATCTCAGGAGCTGCCTGCTGACCACTCAGCTCCTTGCAAATCCCAACAAAACCTAACAGAGCCAAAGCCCTGCAGCAGCTGGGCAGGAGGGGATGGAGGCAGTTATAAAGGGACACAAAGGGATTTAATTGCTCTGTGTTCCCTGCAGAGTCATTAGCCATCAATAACAACCAAACAAGGCACTGTCCTTTGCCTGCTCAGCCCTGCCTGAGCACACAAGGCAGCAATCACCCAGAGTGTGACACTGTACAAATTAAATCCCCCATTTGTGCCTGCAGAGGAATGAAAACCCACTTCTTCACACTATCATCCAGTCACTCCAGGACTTATGCTCCTTCCCCAAGGAAGGGAATCAGTCAGGAATCCTTAGGGCACCAGTGCAGTGTTTTATTCACAGATGCCCCTCTCTCTATTTAATCAGTATGAAATAACTGAAGGAACAAGGAATTAATTGAGGGAGTGAGCACAGTTAGGCAATCAGACAAGGCCCTTGAAACCAGACATCCTACATCCTTAGCCAAACATGGTAAAGAGAGTATTCATGTCATCTCTTTGTTGGGCAGAAACAGTGATATAGGACAGATTACATAGAGTTTCATATTAGCAGGGACTTATTTTACCAATAGCATGAAAAGCAAACAGAAAATGAAAATTAGTAACAGCACAGTTTGGTTCTCCCATATGATTTTCCATCTCACTATTTCACATGGCACTATAAATGATGTCAGATTGCTTGCCAACAAGTAATGAGCCATTGAGTAGAATCTTAGCAGATACCTAACAAGATGCACTTCTCTCCCTGACTTCATTGTTGGAGTGATTAATGAGATCCAGCTTCCCTTCTTGATGTGAAATGTGCCCAAGTGGTTCCAAGCATCGTATGAACATTTTTACCATGAATGCTTGTGTGCAGTGAGAACAAATTTGGAAGGTGAAATTCATTGTCTGTTTTGGAAGAGGGAACATACGCATAAATGTCCTTATGAATCTCAAGGTGAAGTGAGTTTTCAGCTTTTTTTATGACACATTTTTGTCGTTGTTATCATCAGTGATAGCTAAAGCTGACATTCTTATTAGTAACTTTTCAAAATAATTCTCAAGAAACTTAGTGAGGAGAAAGTAAGTTAAATAGGCTGGTATTCAAACAGTCTCACTGGACAAATCTCTTGGAATTGCAAAATTCTGATGACACAAAAAAGGTCTGCTCACATTTTCCAAATTTTTACTCTAACACAGGCTGATTCTGATGATGATCCCTCATGCAGGAAAATCAAGAGAAACAGCTCAAATGTGCAGGACGCAAAAAGGGAAAGACCAGAATAAATGAGAATCTGAAAAGCCACAGAAATATGTAAAAAAGCTGAAGGAATTGGCATAATAAATGGAGCAAAACCAGAATTTTAGCATGAAGTAGTGATGCTTTCGGTTTTAACTTTTATATTTTTCAAATCCCGTACTGCTAGTGTAACTCTGAAATTTCCTGTAGGTTGTTAAGTGCTGTTCTCTCATGCTAAGATAGACATAAGAAAGTCTCTTCAGCTCACTTTCCAAGGATACCCAGACTGTCCTACTCTGAGAAACTGTAAACCATCATCTTGGGGAGAGGGGGGAAAAGCTTGGGGAAATTACATCATTGGCTGAGTTCTGGTTGGTGAATTTATGCTGATATAAAAGTGTGAAGAACTCCTGACCAGTCCATTTTGGCAGCCACTGAGGCAGGACCCTCCGGAGCCCAAAGTGTACATCCGAAGGCCTTTCAAATAAATACCTCCTTTATTCCTTTATTCCTGTCTAGTCTTTGTTTCTCGGTAGCCATTTAAGGCATCACTAGTAACCACAGTTTTCCAAAAGCATTTTTATCTGCTTCCAAAGATAGGGAAGCCTAAAACCAGGACTCTGGCTATGGTGAAAGAGGCCCAAGAGAAGTTCCTGAGTAACTGGCTCTGCACTTGAGAGCTGTTAAAAACAGGAACACACTCCTGGTACTAAATGATTTCAGTTTTATTGCGTGGCCTAAAGCACAGGGGTTGTGGGTGGAGCGCACACCGAGGTCGGGGAAAGCAGAGCAGGAGTGCTCTGGGTCAGAGATGAGCACTGATGCTGCAGAGCCAGCACTGCATCTTCAGAGGGGGAGGAGTGTTCCCGATGTTCAGTGTTGAGCAGCATGCTTCTCATGGATGTTCTCCTTTTTATACTGTTTTTTGTCCCTTTGGGTTGGTCTCTTGGCTTGGATCCTTCATTGGCATGAAGGTTAAGGCAATGATTGGTGCTTAGAGTCCCATCCAGGCTGGCTCATTCACTGGGGGCAGGGGGGGCTGTGCATTTCACTTAGGTGTAATACAGTAAGTTAAGCACCATATTTCTTTTAACTTAACACCTCTATAATAACAAAACTTTTTAACAGTACATGAGCTATCAACATAACAATTACTAACTATGTAACAATACTACTGTTAACAGTATAACAATTTCTAACCTATTTTTGAAAAGAGTGATGTTGCCATGGTAAGGAGTGATTCAAATGTAGGCTCTGCTTCAGGGAATTCATAATTTATGACAAGATTTAGTAGCTTGATACCAGACAAACAAGTGTGAACAAATATGGATTCATGGATTTGATAATTGGTGCAGTTTCAGTTGCACACCAGGATGGTGGGAGGTGGGGGGTGAGACTTTTCTCCAGCCTTTTCGTTGTGGAGTTTACCAAGGAATGCTGCTCTTCCAGATTCAAATTTTAAACTGAATTTCTCTTTCCTTTGACATCCAATTTGAAGCATAATTTTTCATTGTTATCCTGAGATGTGACAGAAATCAAGTCGAAATAGCAGCCAGTAGCCACAGTAAATCATGACTGGGGAGTAATTAACTTGTCTGTAATTAGACCTTGTGGTGCTGCCTCCTCAGTGGATTTTGAGAAATCTCAGAAAACGGCTTGAGAAAAGCAATTCCTTTTTAACTTGTCTCGAATTGTAAATAGTTAATTCCATTTCTAAAGGGAACTTCTATAGCTTCCCTGGAGAAATCCTTGACTTGTAAATATGAAAGAATGTAAATAATATGAAATGTTTTAGTAAGGTGCTTTCCTTGACCAATGAAAGAGTTTTGTCTTTGTTTGTTGTTGTTCATACTTTTGGACTGTGCTGCAGAGACATGGACACAGTCAGACACAGACGACCTCTCCAGCTAGCATGGCTGGAGGGAGAAAGCTTGATCTCTCTTCTTGATAATATCTATAAAATAAAGTCTTCTGAAAAATCTATGGACATGGAGTCTCGTTTGTGGAAAGGCCCTGGAAATAGGGCCAAGCCATTTCTACAAGACATGGTATCTGGGAAGAAAGTGTGACAGAGCTAAAGAATGGAAAAAAAATCACATTTACCACAGCTATTGATGATCACTTCACATGGAATTTATTATTAAGACATATACATCAAGGAAGTGGATCACCCCACGTTCTGAACATCCTCACCCTAAATATTTCTTCACTCAGACCATTGCTCTACAGAAGGTCCTCTGAGTTCCCCAACCACTCAATGATTACCTTACCAAATATCCATCTCACCCACACCTGCAGATTTCTTTAAGTCACCACTAAAATTGGTATTTCTTGTGATCTCTGATGGAACTTCTAAATCACTGAGGCATGCTGCTACAGTTTGCAAGAAACAGAACCAGCACTACATTTTAGAGATCTATGGGTCAGAAGGTAGTGCCAAGCCTTACCCCAGCCTAGCTCATACAGTGGATGCTTTCAGAGATGAAGAACATAGAGGTAACATATATTATTGTGTCAGAATTTTAAAACCAGTCTCATTCATAGCCCACCTTTGGTTGGTGTTGATGAGAAGAGTCTTAGTTTTCTAGGGCTTCACCAACAAAAACTTAGATTTCATGGATTGAAGATCAGAAGGTTTATTTTTATTTATAGATTTGATATTTAGATAGATATTAATAAGAAGGAAAGAGAATGAGAGAGATCGGATCTTTCTAGTTTGGTTCAGTTGTAGGAATCTTCTGTGTCTGTGTGAACAGACACTCCTAGTGTATGTACAACATAAACTATGAAAAAACACATTTCAAAATAGAATTTTTTTTGGCTAAGGAGAGCACATTTCAAAACAACTGCAATATTTACATTTTTCTCAACTTGAGAACAACTCTAACGGACTTGGTGCTGCAAGAATCAGTGAGGCATAAAAATGCCTAAAAGAAATCTTCTCTGGGTTACCAACAGGTTGGTTTTATTCACACATTAACACCAACCAATCTAATATCAAATATTGTCTGCACATTGCAAAACTGAGCTTCCTTTATAGCAGTAGAGTCTTGCCACAAGTGTTCCTGGACTTGTGCTTTGCATTGTGTTTCTGCTGAGGTAAAATAAGAACAACATTACCTGATTTAAATGAATCCTACATTTATTTAGTACTAATGCAAGTATCTGTGCTTTTAGTTACATGGGTGCCTAGGAATGTCAATGAAGCACAGGCAAAATAAGGACACAGGTGGTTTAATATCTGTAGATGCTTACAGAATCTGTCAGCATAAATACAATGCACAATGACTGTCAAAATGCAAATAGTGGAAAAAGCCCTTAAGAACAGCTTATTACCATTGCTGACCTCCCTGGGAATATTGCTGTGCCAAGAGCTTCCAACAGACTGAAATGCAGAGATATAGCTGGCTCTATGAAAATGAGCCTAGGGCTGCAGAAAAAAATTGTTGTTTAGAGGCTAATTGATCTTATAAAAATACATGGAGGAGTGAATTGTATCATTAAATTTCTACAGTTGGTTTTTTTGAGCTCCATGCTAAATTAAAAAAATAAATGCAGTTGAGCATTGGATTATTATAAACAATTTCTCCTTTTCATGATGAAAAAATAAATACCTTGCTGCCCTGCCATTCCAGGCCAGTGAGGCTTTGTGATGACTCCTCCTGGGCTCACACTGCAGATACCCAATAAAGCTGCTAAGCCATAACATGAGCTTTCAGCAACCTCACAGGAAAACCTAATAGCATGTATTGTTTGGCCTAATTCCAGATTTGAATATAGATGCATTCAGCTTTCTGCATTTAGGCACATTACAAATAGAGGCAACACCAATACCTGGAAAATAAATTCCTCTGTGCTGCTCTGGGAATATTTGACTTTTGCTCCTCGGTCACAGACATGGTACTGCTCCCCCTCACAGGGAAGTTAATAATGTATTGAATGACTGATACAAGAAATGGATCATTGTTGTGCATTTCTGTGCTTTCAGACCTGTTTGTTCTGCAAAGCCTTTTGTTCTAATATTTATAAGGTTCCACAGTAAAATATGTTTTACAGGAAAGCATTTAGAAGATATCAGACTTTTGTGAGTAAATCGTCATTTCAGAAATGACTTTAAAATATAAGCAATTTATATGTTCATTTTAGGCTCACAGGAATTTCTTAGGCTAATTACTCATTATTTAAAAAGAGACAAAACCAAAAGCCCTTTCCAGGGTTGGATGGGTCACTGAGCAACCTGGTCTAGTGGAAGGTGTCCCAGCCCATGGCAAGGATTGAAACAAGATCTTTAAGGTCCCTTCCAACCCAAACCATTTTATGATTCTGCGATAAAGGGTTTCTGTTTGTCCTCCGTTTATTTTCTAATTTTTTTACTTATAAAACTCAGTAAAATGAATCTGAATACCATTTAATGTGTTTGGTTTTATTTGAGTTAGAGCAGTAGCAAGGCACTAACATCAATACTGTTTTGTGTTAGACTTAAACAGGCAAAATTCCTGATCCTATCAGCTGAACCAGTAAATCTTCCCCAGACAGACAGACAGTGCATAATTCCGAGAGTAAAGGGATGAGGACCTGATTCATGCCTAAAACTGAATGTCTGAAGGAGTCCCAGCATCATCAGGTGGTTCTGTGACATGGGTAGCTCGCAGGGAGGCTGGGCAGAGTTGCCACCTAAAATTGATGAGGTCCAGCTCTGGGTCCAGCAGATCCCAGTTCCCACTAACCCTGTTGTAAGATCAAAACCACAAAGATCAAAACACAAACTGGTCCCAGACTGCTTGTGGCTCCCAATACACCTGGGGTGCTGCAATCCATGCCTTTTAATTCCAGTAGCAACCAGGCCATTGTGGGCATTTCATCCTATATAACTAAGCGCAACTCCAGGGTAAGGTGAGGTCCCAGGTATAAAGTCTTTTCTCTTGCCACCACCAGATTTCATAGAGTGGTATGGTTTGGGCTGGAAGGGACCTTGAAGTCCAGCTCATTCCACCCCATCATGGGCAGCTTCCAGTATCCCAGGTTGCTCCAAGCACCATCCAACCTGGCCTTGGGCACTTCCAAGAATGAGGCAGCCACAGCTTCTCTGGGTAACCTATGCAGGGCCTTCCCACCCTCACAGGGAAAAATTTCTTTCCTCTCTCAGTGGGAAGCCATTCCCTTCATCCTGACACTCCAAGCCCTTGTAAAGAGTCTCTCCCCATCTCGTAGCTCCTTCAGGTACTGAAAGGCCACAATTAGGTCACCTCAAAGCCATCTCTTTTCCAGGCTGAACAATCCCAATTCTCTCAGCCTTTCCTCATAGAAGAGGTGTTCCATCCATCCAATCAGTTTGGGTTATATATCACAAATTGTTGTTTTCCGTGAAGAAATTGTACCTTCCCATCTGCACTACAGCTCTTTCAACAATAAATATTCATATATGGTGGTGCATTTTAGCAGGGAAGCATATTGGCACTGTGATTAAAAAGATGGAATTTTCTGCATGTTGAGCAAAGAGCTTAATACCTTGATTTAGAAATATGCATCTAGTTAAATCCAGGCTTATGGGTCTTCCTTGTACTGATGGATTTGAGTATGTGCTTAAGTGCTTTTCTGAAGCAGAGCTTAACAGATGAAAAACCTTTTGAAACATGAAGACTGAAAATCAAAAATCCCTGAAAGATGGCTATTTAAATCTTCAAGTAATCCTATTTGCTCAAATATTTACAAGATTCCTTTTCAGTCAACAGACAAAAATATCATTATTTTAATAACTGTAGAGAACAGGTTAAACAAATAAATGAGAAGACCAGGGGAAATTAATTTTGTAAATTCTGTGTGTGTGCAAATCCTTTTTCGCCCTCATTACTTGACCTGAGAAGCCACTACTAGGTAGTCTCAGACTGGGGCCTGTTCTACACCTCCACATGTTGTTGCAGTAGGAATAAATACCTATTCACATCATGACAACTTATTCAAGCTGATTTATCAGAAGAGGAGAGAGAGAATACAGGAGAAAAAGAAGCTGTTATTTAAAAATCAAAACTATGCTGCCAAAGGGTATGAAAAGACCAAACACTTCACAGAGCTTCTCTGACAACTTAACTTATCTGAGTAAATGATACAGCAATTTAGAATAAAGAATGTGATGTGTGGAATTAATGAAGTGCATGACAAGGAGCGAATGTGAGGTAAAAACCTCAATTGCTAATGCATTTACAAAGTTAGAAATACACAAACCAAATATTTCATCAATCCAGGGATCATTAAGAGTGGAAAAAAAGAAAAAAGGTATTTGGACAGGGTTACAGTAACTACCTGTCATTTCAGAAATAAATAATGCTCCTTCACTCAGGTAAGCAAAACTCATATGCAGAATAGAAGCCATGAGAGTGACCTACAAGGCTGAGAAAAAAATGCCTCAGATATGTTATTATTGACATAACTGAGCAGCTGAGAAAAAAATGCCTCAGATATGTTATTACTGACATAACTGAGCACTGTTCAAGAAATGCACAGGTCTGGGAGGACAACATGAGCACTGAGGAGAAGGAGAATGAAGGATTTTGGCAAAGCTCAACAGAGATTGTCACAGTAAATGCTCATTGCAAAGAACATTCCAGCAGGAATAAAGCTGGAGATACATTTAATGGTAATATCCCAGGTCTCTATTCCCTCTAACTCCAAGACATCTGCTGATATCTGTTATGGTATTTACATTTATGAGAGTCTTGGCCTTGTTACGGGTCCTGCCAGAATGTAACGCTGGAAATTCTCTAGTGCAACAAAAAATCTGCTCTTGCTCTGAGGGCTCATCAAATTCCACTGATATGCCCAAAACCTAGCATATGCTAAACTCTGTTGCTGGAGCAATGTCAGAAATCCATCACTTCAGGATAAAAAAAATAAATAAATATGGGACAAAGCAGCTAAAGGGGAAATGATAAAAAAAAAAACAAAACTCCTTACAAAGGAGTGCAGTTGTGCTACTGAAGTCCAGGGTTGGGTGATTATGACTCCTGTCAACAGATTACATGACTGAGTTTTAATCAAGTCCCACTCCAAGGGTGTAGCAGCACTGTGTTCACAGCCAGACAAATTCTACCTACTTGGCACCAACAGCATTCCCAGAAAACAGACACTGGATTTCCCTAACTCAAAGAGTTTTCTCATTTCTGTGTTAGGAGATGGAAACACTGCTAATTCTAGAAAGACCAATTGCAGTCATGGTATCCACAGCCCACATCCATTAACTTTAAAATAAATGGTGACATTTATACATATTTTCATAGGAGTCATCCCTGATGCCAAGAAGGATGCAAGTTTACATCTGTGCATTTCATTTGATATTTTCAAGTTTAGGAGATTTGTACAATGGTTATTATTCTGCAAATGATTAATATATTTATACAGCAAAGTCCTGCATTCATTATTAGTTTATTATCAGCTAGGAAGACAGAAAATAAAACCAAATTTGCAGAAGTGAGTACCTATATTCCAATGTGGAACTGCTGGAGACTGTAAGCACTCTCAACATTTACATAATGAAGCCATTGATGCTTAAGCATTGACATCCTCTTTGTGATGTCAAATGGGCATCTCTGCATTTTGTGAAGGCCAGGATCCACAAAGAGAATGCAAAAATGGTATTTATCACAAGGAGTGGGAGATGAGAAAAGGGGGACAGCAAGAAAAAAAATGCAGCACAAGGAAAGGAAATGAAAGAATTTACATATGCACTGCATTAACAAAAAACTTCAGAAAAAAAATAAATCCATCCCAGAAAATAGTAGGCAGTGGGTGTGGAGGCCTATTAATTGGGGTACCATGAGGGTCCTATGAAGGAAAGGACCTTATGAGGCACTCACCAGGTTACGGTGTCAGAAAGAAGCTTCTCCTGGGATACTCTGTGACATTATATTAATGTACCCCAGTTCTGCTCCCACGCTAGGCCCGTTGGCTTCCCTGCCCCTTTTCACCTTATACATCCCTGCCCTAGAATGTTCTCCCTTCCCTGCTTCCCCACTGGCCCTTGTTCCTTGGCCATCCCCACACCACTGCCCCCCCTTCCCTGTCACCCAAGCCCTGCCTGGGTACCACCCCTGTGCCCTCTGGTCATTAGTCCCTGATGCTTTCTCCGACCCTACCTCCCCTGATACTTAAACCTGGACCCTCGCTGTGTAAGGAACAGAGCTGAGAGCAGAGGGGTTTGTGCCAGGTGGGGTCTGGAGTGGACAGAGGGATGACCTGAAGGGAACATGGTCAGTTCATTCCCAGGCTCCTGACAGGCTCTGTGGCAGACAATATACAAGAAGAGAAAAAAATCCTACTCGACTCCAGCTGAAACTAATGCCATTCACCCAAAGTAAGTCACATAAGAGTGAAAAAGTGATCCCTCAGAATAAATTCACAGACAGACATGCATAAAAGGGTGTAAAAATACATCTGAGAGTATTTCTTGTGTAGGAAAACATTCTATATGCTGCTGGGATCTCCCATAGCTGAAGAGTCATGCTATTTCTACAGCACCAAAACAAGAAAAATGCTCATTAAAAAAGCTATATCAAAGTCTTAGTTCAGAAGTGGAGAAGCAGCACACGCACTCCAGACAAAACAAAGACCCAAACTGTGAAATAATAGAACATATTCTTTTACCTTCTGTTTTTATGGCAGTTAACCACAATGTGAGAGTTTGTTATGGCAGACACCGAATAACTGTGTATCCTTCTCCACAGGAAGGGCAAGGCTGGAATGTGCCATCCTATATGGTTTAACCATTACACTGCCTGATGTAGCTGAGGCTGTTTGATTGATTATTTCAGTTCAGCCCAAGGCAACACAAGAGACTCTGAACTCATGGAAGAGCCATAGCTGCGTCCTTGCCACTGGACACACATTTTGTGATGTAACACAGACTGAGCCAAAAGGAGAAAAGCAAAGCTCTTTGCTTGTGCAAAACTTCCAATTTTTTTACCATAGTACTGCTCTAGTGTACCATGACCTGTGTTCCAAAAGAGGAGAACAAGGAATGCCATGGTAGCTGAGCAAAACAAGAAACAAAAACTGTCCCTACCCCGGAGTGCTGGGAAGGGAAGGATGGAAGCTGTTTCAACAGAGTGCAGCAGGTTACAGAGAGAGAAATCCCAGAGTGTGGGGTGCTCTCTGCAGCCAGCAGGCTCTGTGCAATAAGTGAGTGCTCACAATTACTCTGAAGGGTGAAGTTTGGAATGAAGCATCATAGACCTAACACAGCAGTTTCCCTGTATGCAGTTCTGCCTCATACAGAGATCCCACAAGTTCATTGATTGTAAACTTCTTGCAGAGAAAGGTTTCAAAAATGAATTATGCATCCTGACTAAAAGAAAAATACCCCATGGAGAATCAGTCTTCATACAGCAACTGAACATACTTATTTCAAAATATCAACCCAAGAATAATATCCAGTGTTAGCAAGCCTTTAGAGTCATGTTTGAGTAGAAGAAACAATTGTTGGTGCAATTTCGTGCTCTAATATGGAACAGTCATTCCTTTTAGGTAATCACCACAAAAAACAGAGAATCTAATGCTTCCTTTCAAATATAGGGAGTTTTCTCAGCTTTAGCACCAAGACTTCAATTTAGAAAAAAAAAGAAATGCTTAAAGAGACACTAAATATAATGCAGATGTTATTCCAAATGTGACATCCACTCCAGGTATTTTAAAGGAGTGTCATTTTCTGCAGGGATCTGCAAGCTTCCCTTCATTAGAAATGGGTAGGTGTCAAAGGAAAAAAATATCCTGGACTAATGTCACTTTTGGAGGCAGTCTTTGGGGAAGAAGTCTGATGCAGTGATTTCAGCCTGCATCTAGAAAACCCACTTAAAGTGAACTGTTGCTATCAATATCTGTAACAGGTTGGCAAAGAAATCATCATCCCATACCTTTGTTATGCATAAGAAAGTAAAGAAAGAAAGGGGGTTTCAAACAGAAGCTTGTTGAGGGGTATTAGTGATTGCAAGGTGCTCTGACATGGTGCAGAAATGTAATGTAAAGAACCTGGCTCAGGCAAGGGAAGTGAAATGCCAGACTGTCTGGGAAGAGACAGAGGAATATTCCCAAAAGCTCAGCCTCAGCTAACCTGCTCTCTCCAAAATCGATAGTGATGTTTGCATTTAGACTCAAGAAAATGCTCATCACTTCCAGAAATGCTACCCCAGAGCACAACTGGAAAAGAACCCCAAACTTCAGCAGACCAAATTCTCTTCACCAGCCCACACAAAATTACACCAGTAACTAGGGTAACTTTTTCAGACAAGCAGGGCTCAGACTGAAATACTGAGCCCCCAGGGAGTACTTGTACATATCATGAATTCAGAGTATTATTAAAGATAGTTATTCATAAACAGCAAAAGAGAATAGCAAAAGAGAACAGTGTGTGAGAGATTCCAGAATTCTTTTTCAGAGTAGACACATTGTGCTTTACAAACTCGACAACTCAGAGAAGTCCACAGGAGTTTTGTTCCCAGGAGGCAAAGAGGAACCTCTCTCGTAGACACTCTGGGGATGCTGCTGCCAGCACATTTTCATTAAGGTGGCCACAAGGCTTTAGATGCAGGAAATTTGGGCTTGCAGGATCTTAAGGCTGCATTTCCACATTCCATTAGCAATGCAAAATTTATATCTGTTGAAAATATGAACAAGGGTATCTTTAAATTAACAATGCAAAATTTATATCCACTGAAAATATGAACAAGGGTATCTTTAAATTGGCAGGAAAGGAATCTGCACAGGCAACTACATTGGGAAATTATTTTCCCCTACATTATCTTCAACCCAGCATATCATAGAAGCTATTTGTAGTGGGGAATCATTCCTCAAAGCATTTAATTTGGATAAACTTGTTTAGATCTTGGTTGGTTTTCTAATAAAGCCAAGATTTTAATAATGCACTTTTATCCTTGAGAGTAGCAATTGCAAAGTTTTTGACTTGGTCAAATAATAAAAAAAAAAAGAAAAATCTTGGCATTTAGATAATGCTGCATTCATTTAAAGAAAAAGAAAAGTATTTTTGAGAAAGTCTTTGATTTCCACATACTATACATTAAAAAAGGACCTTCCTAAATTCTTTTCTGGATGGAATGAGGGCACTTAATATTCTGACTAAAGAATGCCTGAAATAACTCCTTAGTGAAAGGAATGCCTGAAAGAGACTGAGAGTGAAGATTGACCGAGCATAGCTCAATTGGAACCAGTTCTGAAAGGCTCCTCTGAAATACACAGCTATGTAGAAGCTCTGTCCTATAGAAATTTTAAAGATTTCTGTCCATGACCATAGACAATTCTTTCCAAAAGCCCAAAGATGACGAAGTTTTATGCCTTGAGCCTCCATTACAGAGAGCAGTGAACAGACTTTTCCCACAGCTCTGTTATTGATCTGACATATGGCTTTGATGAAATAATTCTTCATGTCTTTGCTGACAATTCTTTTTATATTCAACTAAAGTTCTTTGTGATTTGGGCTGCTCCCCATGAAGCATTCACACAGTGGGGTCCTGATATTAATTAACAAATTGTACTGCTGGAAAATAGACAATTCAGGATTGTCTATTACAGCACTATACTAACATATATGGCAGGATAAGTTGTTAAGCAGTGGAGAACCAGCCCCAGTGCACAAATAAGCAGTTTTCAGCTATCTTTCACTTTTGTGTTAATTTGTAAAGTGCACAACAGTAATGTGGGTTTTGTTGCTATTAACCCCTCTTATTATCAGGGGGGTCCTAATAGTCGTTATTCAGAATTTATGATCAAAATTTATAGGAGACCAGTGTCACAGGAAAGAGAAAATTTAGGAGTAATTGTTGGCAATTGGTAAATTGCAACATCAGCAAAAGTTGGTGGATACTGGTTCCCAATACATATATATCTCATCATTTTTTCCTTTAAAGGTAAAGGAGAAGAAACACTGTAAGCCTGTTGTTCTTTCAGGAAAAAGTGGATTAAATGGGAAAAGTTTGTTGAAGACTTCACAGTCTTAAAAAATATGGCAGTGCCTAGCTGGATTTCCCCAGACAGGGCTCCATGAAACTGAGGAAACCCCACAGGGATGACTAAACACTGCCAGGGAAATACTTACAGAGGGCAAATGTTTTCTTTGTGATTAATTTGGTACTGAGTTAAGAATTCATTGAAATTCTGCAAATTTACCCATTTGACTCTCCTGCCCAAGCCACAGCCACAGAAATAATTTCATTACCAACATGAACTAGGATCACTGGTCCACCACAAGTTAAGAATAATTTTTCACTCTTTAATAAATTAACTAAACAATTGAAAAAGGAGAGCAAGATTAATGTATTGGTTATTTCTTTCAATAAATTTAACGAAAAATACGTTAGGGAGATGAGGCTGAAAATGTGAGATTGCAAGGACAAACTCTGACACAGAGAAGTAGGTGTTACCAGAAATGGAGTCAGGCACTGGAAAGACTCAGGTTGCTGAGAGTAACTACACTGACCTCCTCTCACTACACAGAGCTCCATGAAAGGAATAATTTGTGTGATAGCTGTTGGACGAGGTCAGGACAGAATTAAAACATTTTCAAGTGTTGGTAAATTATCAGCATCACCCCTTCCCTTCATCATTACTTTCAGCTGCAAGATGGCCTCAGGTAGGTTTGTTTTCACTATAAAAATTTGCAGCAAATGCAGGAGATGAGTGAGATTAGAAGCAAAAATTCTACACTTTTTATTCACCCAGCTGTTACTTAACTCAGTGGGAATATTTGCATAGAGCTGGTATCCTGATGCCATTAGCCTGACGTGAATATAGACTCAACTAAAGAATTATAACCCAAGAATCCTGAAAAATTGTCAAGGCATTATTTGCCTTGATGTCAGCACCCCTAAAAGCTGTTCTGCAGTCCTCTCTTGCTCCATCCTGGCACACAGCAAGGGGTTGACACTACAAATCCAGTTGGCTTCACTGGGGGAAAGTGAAGAAGGAAGACCCCTAGCATCTCAGCCCTTTTTTGGTCAGTTTCCCAACTGTTTTATCTAATACTTCAGAGAATTTAAAAATCTGTCTCATTCACTAATATCTTTCCATCCTCTGTTTAGGGAAGGTGATTTTCAGCTACAGCACACTTCAGTATCTTGTGCTGTGGTACATGCATGAGAACACACAAATAAGTCCTCAAAACATCAAAAAAGATCCGACCAAGGCCAGCAGGAAAGAGAGGAACTCAGAGATTTTACAGTGACATCTCAGTTGAAATTATTACCGTAGTGAAATCAGTAAGAGTCTGACTGCCAACCTCTCTCATTTAACATATGTAACCCTACAGCCAGGACTGGAACTAAATTAACTTCTTAAAAAAAAGAAAAAAAAGGGGTGGAGAGATCTGCACAGCCATGTTTTTCCAAATTATTATTACACATGAAAAAACCTCTTGTTTTGAAAAACAGCTTTTTTCACAGCATGTTCCTTACCTCTAGAAAAGTCTTCCCCAGACATAATACCAGTGAAGATCAGAATTGCTTACAAAGTAAAATACACTGTTTTAGAAAAAGGTAAGAATCAGTCCTGTGGATATATTATGAATGGATGGTGGGGGTTTAAATAAGTCCCTGCCATTTGCCCAGGCCTCCAGCAGCAGGCAGTAGCTTTATTGAGGTGGCCAGCACCCCAAGATCCACTCTCAGTTGCAAATTCTTTAATAATGGCTGACTCAGTCTATTATAGAATGAATTATTTATTTCATAGACACAAAACTANTGATTTAGTATCTGCTGTTTCTTACCATCCAATTCCTGATAGAACTTCTAAATCCTTTCCCTGAATTCCCAGGAAAGCAACCACAGAATCTGCATCCAGACTCCAGGAAGAAGTCTCACATGCTTTCAGCGCATGTATGCAGAAGGCTTCTGCCTCCATAAGAACCACGTTTGGTCAAGAATACTTATTTTTCCTTTATCTCTTCCCACATTTGCCCTCCAGACTAAGATACTGATTCTTAGCTGGGGGCCTGAGCCCTTTTGGCACCAGAGATGACCCCGTGCTGGTCCTGTGACTTGTCTGGGTTATCTCTTGCATATGCACCAACCATCTGTGGTAGACACCTCCTGCCATAAACAGATAAAAACAATATTTAAAACAAGTTCCCGTTTTCCCCACATTTTTACAATACCCCACATCTTGGTCTATATTCATTTCAGTAGTTCTGTTACACATCCATTTTCTAAGCAGGACAAAACAGTCCCTTAAGAGTGGTAAAGAGTAAACTGAATTGTACTCCATTTACTTCTGTAGAGTCTTTCCCGCACAAAGAAACTGAAAGTGTCAGGAATATAATAATGACAGCATTTATCCAATTTTTTCAAATGTTATGTGCTGCTTCAGAACTCTTAAAAGCCTTGTGTTCTAATAGGATGGATTATATTCCTTATAAAAGTGCTGCACAAGGAAATTACATCTCTCTTCCTTTTTTAAAATTTGTTACAACACTTTTCCATAGAGCTTTGGCTTTCAGCTCCCAGAGGCCCTTAGACCCTCTACCTCACTAAATTCTCAACCCATTTAAGAAAAAATAGATTAGAAAGCTGGATGAGGTAAAGTGTTCTGAGCCAGTTTATGTTTGGATCAACAGCCTGAGGGTGTAACAATTATGGAGGGACTGGAGTGAACACCAGTCCCAGTGTGCATTGTCCCACAGATAATGCACCATTCCTGCTGTCTGGAATATCCCACAGATGTCAGTCATTGAAAGGAATCTTGGAGATGTCCTAAGAACACTCTGATCCACATGCAAGGCAATCCAGTTCTAGAATGTCTCAGTAGAAAAAAGGCTCCCAGTACTAATTTATTCTCTTTTTTTAATTTATTTTCCTGTTAGGCCAAGCAGAGATTTGGAGAAAGAGCTGGCATCTATTAAAAAGATTGATGTACAGGTCTTCCCAGTACCTGCTGAATCACTGTGGATAATCGTGCATCAGTAAAGGCCATGAATCTGCTGCAATCTCTGATCTCCTGCATCTGAGCCACAATTACAGCGCCAGGCCAGGGTGAAGATACAGCAGAGCCAACAACCCTGACAGCAAAGCCATTAACAACTACTGCTCCCCAGCCCTCCAGCTGGACTGGGAAATGCCAGCATCTTCATTCTCATTCAGTCTATCAGAGTCTGAATAGATTTTCTTTTTAAGTATCTAACAAAAAGACAAAGTATCGTATGGAAATGTACCTCAATCTTTTATTCATAGGGCAGCATCCTGAGGGAACAACCACCACCTCCTGGAATGGATTCTCCTCTCCTCAGCTAGAATGAAAACCCTCTCACAATTTTTGTTGTAGGAAGTATAAAAAGATTAAGTGAAGTTGTAGGAACATTCTATTTGAATGACTGTGAGAGTGTGATCCCCTAAAATTGATAAAAAGAGGCTCGTGGTAAGGAAAAGACATTTAGAACAATCACTGTCCATACCACGTCCACTCTGCATGAAATAATGTCATTGTGACCTCTGAGCAGAACTAAAAGTCATTGAAAGGTTATAAAAACCATGCATGTGCAATCAGAAAATGCTATTTAAGATGTGTGTTTCAGACAATACTGGAACATGGAGAGGACATTTAGGTGCCATGGGATGAACACGAAGACTCTTGAAACTGTTCTGGACAAGAAGGGGGAGGGTAAAGCTTGTTTATCACTTTTGAGCTACATGACAACCTGTGCCAGACTGGGAATAAAAATAGGAACATGAAGGAAAGAAAAAATATCATGTTGAACAAAAGGAGAACAAAAATTTAACAGAAAAACTGTATCAGTCAATCCTAGATTGACAGACATCATGTCACCAGGCTCTTAAGTCAAGAACACCCAAAAAAAAGATTCAGTGTTTTGCTTATTCTTGTGTTTTATAACTGTTCACTCACTTCGATCACCAAAATTTTCACTCATATTTTGAATAACATTGTTGTTTTCTCTGAATTTGTCCAGAATCAGAAGAGTTACTGGACAACTACAAAGACAGAAATTTCTGAGAAAAGCAAAGGAAATAAAGCAGTAATGGAAACAACTACAGATACCAAGCACATACAAGTCATCTGCAAGCTTTCGGAGCTGTAACTTTTGCTTTTCATTTTGAGTGAGGTAGAAAAGGGGCTGGTACTTTTACTCTGAGCATTTTGGAAGAAATCAAGAACACCCAAGGCTTAGGGTGATAGGCAGCATTTGGGTTTTGTTTTCCTTTTGTAATGCCACTGATTGTAATCCAATTGAGTGGATGGTGGGATGTTAAATATAGAAAATAAAAGTCAATTCCCACCAGTCTTTTATGATCAGCTGGCAGAGTCTTGGATGTTGACAGAGTTGGTGTTTAGGTAAAAGAAAAAAAACATGCCTTTTAGACTTAAGTTGTAAAATTCAGAGGGTTTAAAATTTATATCATGGATTGGACTCAGTAATGTGATGTCATCCTTCCAAGCATTCTCTTGATTTCAACACAGGCATCCAGCTCAGAAAGCTCCGTGGGAAGTGACATCCTGCTCTATTTGCTGTGTGTAAAGAACCTGAATCAGCCCAGAGAAATTCTCAAAGCATGAAGATGGCCAAGAAGAGAAAAATATATTGAATTAACTTTTCTCCTGCTCCTTACACTAAAACAACACAGAAAAAACTGCACAGATGTGTGAATTGGGAGACTAGAAGTTCTCCTTCCAATTTATTCACTGAATGGTTGTAGCCATAGCAAAGCCATCTTATAAGCTGGAGTTAATAAAGTGAAAGAAATATGCTCTTGCCTGCAAACCTATCAGAGGCTGAATTTATATTCCTAAGGAGGGTAAAATGTTTGACTGAAAGATTACACCAAGATTATTTTCCACGTCAGAAACACAGCTGGCCAATACAATCAGTCTTTAAACTGCAGATTTTTCAGGTGCTAATTTATGTAACTTTAATATTTCAAACTCTATCTATTAAGTCTTTAAGATGAATGTCCACCATACCAAACAAATTCATAAAAATTACCACTGTGAAACACAAGTCATCCATTCCTCCTTTCTCTGGTCAGTAGATACACACAGATACATACAGGTAGATAATTATACATATAGATAATTATAGATAGTTATACAACCACAGAGGTTGGAAAGGACCTTTTAGATCAAGTCCAGCCACCAACCCAGCACCATGATCATGTTTCCCACTAAACCATGTCCTCAAGTGCCATATCCACATGGTTTTTGAACATTTCCAGGGATGGTGAATGTCTTGGTGTGACTTTATGGTGTATCCCGTATTGCCTACTCTATGCCCAGAAAATGAATTTTGTGCCTTTCTGTGCCTTTAAACTGAGCCTGAGAGGAGAGAGAGAAAAAAAAACAGCCAGAAGAACTTTTTCAAAGCAGTTCTGTACTTCAAAGTCACTACTCCTCTCTGTTGTTCTTGTGCTGTAAGGAGTGATAGCTGCTGTGGCAGAGAAGGGAGGAAGCACCTGCCTTGCTTTCCAGCCAGCTCTGGGCTCTGTTTCTTCGAAAAGAGAGAGACAGAGTTTTCCTGGGACTTTGGTTTCTTCTTCTTCTCTCCTAGACTTGTTCAGAACACCAGAACATCAAAACCTCTCTGAGAGACCTTCCACCAGCCTGGAGGGGTGTCCCTCACACCAACCCAGCTGCAAAGAAGAGAGAGACCACACCCACAAAAAGACTCAAAACTCTTCCAGGTTTTTCTCCATGGTGAAAAATTTTATTATTTAACATTATTACTCTTTTGTGTGTGTTCATTAAATAAATAGCTTCTTCTTCTTCACTTTCCTCAAAAAAAATATTTTCCTGAACCTAGTGAGAAAGAAGTAACTACAACCTGTTTTCTATCAAGAGATACTCTCCTCTGAATTTGTCTCAAACTGAGACAGTGAATTTTCCCACTTACCTGTGCAGCCTATTCCAATGCTTTACGACCCTTTCTATGAAAAATATTTTCCTAACATCCAGTCTAAACCTACCATGGCACAACTTTCCATTTCCTCTCATCCTGTCACTTGCTACCTGGGAGCCCAGTCAGTGGTCAGGATTTTATGGTCTGGGAGATCAAAGTCCCACAAAGGTGAGATGGAAAATGCAGAAGGAGCTCCCCTATGGCTGGCAACATACCCCAAAAGCAGAAGGGAGTTGGGTAGACATTTTATAGCACTGATACCAGCCCAGTTATCCCACCCATGGCTGCTGCTGGAAGAGAGACACCGAATGATGCCTCAAATTCCAAATTTGCTGAGCAGTGCCATTAGGAACACCTGGCCAAATCGCTCACTTGAAATAAACATCTCAAAAGCAAAACACAAACTACAAAAATGCCTTTCCTCCCCTCAGATCCTGGGCCAAAATACCCTTGATGATAACTGAAGACTCAGAGGGATCACAATTTTAAAGGGTAATCTATCAGGATGGCAGGTAAGATATCCCAGAGCTGGGTGCAGGATGAAATCCCAGCTGAACACTAAAAAGTCATTGTTGAACAGACTCGCAGACTGAAAATTCTTAAATAAGAATTGAAAGAAAATGGGTTATCTACCCTCAGAAGAGAAAGAAAAAATGTTTCCTTTTTCTGTCAAGCGTTCAGACATTTGTGATCTGTAACAAGTCACCTTAATAGATTTAATTATGGTTTCCTCTACCATGTATACTAATATCTGATGCTGGAAGCAGAGAAAGATATTTTCCTGGGGAGTGAGCTATACTGATAGCAATGTTCAGTGGGATTTGCTGCAATATCCCACACATCTTTAATATTAGTACTGGGTAGTCAAGGTACTTTATTTTTCTAAAAGCACAAAAATTTGTACATGTAGAAGGATATACAGTAGGCTTAGCTGCAGTTCTGCCCCTTACAGCCTCATTATCTCTTACATGAAAAGTAGGGAATGTTCCTAGTTTTAAAACACAGAATGAATTGTAATTGGTTTTATTTATCTTCGTGAATTTACATAACAGTACTAATTTGTCCTGTGCTGTTTATCATTTCTAATTAAAATGTGGCCTGCCATGAGATGGCAGCATGGTCTCAGATACCTCCACAGGAAGGTGAACATGGCACAGAGGAAAGAGCATCTAGCAGATAAAGAAAGGGCCCTGTGTGTCTCTTATGCAAGTGAAAAACAAATCCACTTCACATCAGAAGGGTCTAAAATGTAAGATTATAACAACACAATGACAGAGTATTTACAGCACAGGACAGCCTTGCTACTTTGACCAGGAAGACACTTCAGTCAGTATTGTTAATCCAAATGCCACAGGAGCCTCCTGAGGCCCCAAGGCAGCTGGTGGGGAACAACCAAGTTTGTGAGGGGAAAGGACAATGAATGCAAACCTTCAGACCTTGTTTATGCCTCTCATGAGGAACCTGAGAGAATGTTTCTCATGTTGCTCATAATTTCATAGATAAAAATGATCATGAATTAAAAACAAACTTGGGACACACTCGTGTAGTAACTTTCTCCATCCAAATTGCTGTAAACAAAGAACATGAAATTGGTCACATTCACTATCAAACCATAGAGAAACTGGCAGCAGGAAGGACACAGTGAGGTGACAAGACCATTTGTGAGCTGGCACTGGGCATTACCAAGTACTTGGAGGTACCAAAACAAAGAGAAGGGTCAGGCAGAGAGCTGAGGGAACATAATGAGGTAACTGAGCACTCCCTGATACCTGGGACAAAAGGGAATGAAATTCCTGCCTATGGAACTGGGGTTAAGATGTATCTCCTTTTATCTGCCCCACAAGCATTTCCTGTCCAAGAATAGCACACTCGAAAGTGGCAGCTTGGGGAAAGAGAAGAACAACATCAACAACCACTGAAAACACAGGGCAATGAGGAATTTTTGCACTGACAGAACATTTCTCTTTTTATTGATTATTACAGTGAGAACCTTATTCAGCAAGCCTTTGAAATAGATGCAAGACATGCAGGCAGAGAATAATGAAGTCAAAAGCCAAAACCTTCTTGCCTGCATTCATTGTAGAATTTATTTTGCACATTACCTGGAAATAGTAAAACAGCTTCTTTGAATTTCCTTTTGTTGATTTATGAAGAGCTGTTCAGAATCTGCCTTTGCCTGATGATTTACTGACATGTGCTTTTCAAATCATGATAAATATATACATACACATGTCTGTATTCATAGAGTCATCACAGTCATAGAATGGTTTGGGTTGGAAGCATCTTAGACCTCATCTCACTCTGCCCCCTGCCACGGGCAGGGACACCTTCCACTATCTCAAGTTGCTCCAAGCCCTGTCCAACCTGGCCTTGGGCACTTTCAGGGATCCAGGGGCAGCCACAGCTGCTCTGGGCACCCTGTGCCAGGGCCTCACCACCTCACAGGGAACAATTCTTTCCTAATATCCCATCTAAGCCAACTCTCTATTTAAAACCATATAAATATAGTATATATTTTTTCATCTCAGAAGCTCCTAGTTACTAAATTTGTCTCTGTAAAATGAATATTAAAGCATAAAGTTTCTGGGTGGGCCAAGAAACGTGTTCAGTGTTTTATTCTATGGCAAAGTGCAAAGCTCAACAATCGATAAGAAGCATTAAAAGTGTAATTATGGTACTTTATATTACAACCCCATAATTGTCTCAGTAATTTTCCCCAAGTAACTTAAATGTGCCTTTTAGATATTCAAGCAGTGAAACTCCAGATATCATCATCCAAGATAATAGCCTTAAATCGATAACCAAACAAGAGAAAAGAAAAAATCCCCCACAAAACCCACAGGCCTGAAAAGTCTCCTCTCAATGTTTCTATGGGTGTGATGTACTTCAGTCCCACTCTGTTGCTAAAAACTATCTAATGCCATTTATTTAAATAAAATTCTCTGTCAGGTAAAAAATAAGTGACACATTCTTAAGCCAAAGTCTGAACTCCTCCAACACCCAGACCATTCTCAGTAATTTTTCACGCCAATAACTTAAGTTTCAGTGAAGGAAAGTAGGCATACATGATTGATTTTTCCAGCCTATGATAGCATCAAATTTTTCTTCACTGGAGAACATCATGTACACAATTTTACTGTTTCAACAGAGAATATCTGATTCTGTTTAGACAAATCAATACTTCCTGAAAAAATAAAAAAAAATAAAAAAAACACCCAAACAAAAAACAAGAGCTTGTGCCATGAAGGTGTACCAGGAATGACACAGCTCAGGAGAAGGACAGACTGACATTTTGTGGCTGCCCATGTGCTGAGATCTGTACAGATCAAATTGGAACATTCATATTCTAATATCCAAGAGATATTCCAACCACTTGAGCAACTTGGATCATATTCTTTTTCCCTTCTCTTTATTTTATGATTAATGTGTGCATAAGTACCAAAAGCAAGTTTTTGATTATTTCCATGGATTTTTTTTCTCAGGACTCTTTCCCAGTGCTGTGCCACTGTGCCACTGAATCCTCACTAATACAAAATCCATCATGACATAAGAGGATAATTGTAGCAGATTGATCATGCACAATGATACTCTGTGTTATTACACTGTCATCTCACCTGCTCTTTCTGATCTAAACTCAGGATAATTTGAAACATCTCTTTATCAACTTCTGCAGTAAATACATAATCTCTTTCCTTTTTCCCTAAACATCCAGAAAATAACACTTTCTCAGGCGACAAAGAAACAAGCAAACTCCCCATGTTTGAAAATGACACCTAATATAATTTTGGGAGTAAAGGTGGGGCTCAGTGGGGAGGAAAGCCATAAAAACTTCCAGAATGCCTAAAATTTACTGAGCTGAGTACTGGGACCTGGTTTTAAAATATTACACAGCTCCCATCTCTTCACAGCTGCCTGTTCCAGTTTTACCTACCCTTGTTTTTACTGAAATTCTATTAAATACAAGCTCCAATTATTTTTAGCTTATTTTATTTTCTCCCTGCAAGTTACAATCAGAGAAACCATAAGAGTTTCAAGTTGCACTGACTTGAGAGGACAGAAGAGGAGTTCTTTCCCTAAAAAATCCCACCATCAAACAGTAAAATGCACAGTTCCACAGAGCCAAGAAAAAAAAGTTTTCTAATGAGTAGCACATTTACCCCATTAAAAAATACTTCCAGGGTAAAAAAAAAAAAAATATATATTATAAATTGATAGATTTCAGAAATAGAAAGAATAAGTCCTTCACCAAATACCAAATGTTTTTTGTCTCAAAGTGACCATTTTACTGAAGAGTGGTTCACAATTTCAAAATTACGTATCACTCAATAAAACAGTGCATTTATTAATTCACTGTTTCATAATTCCCTGAAAATACCCTGGTTGAAAAACCAATTTTTCCACTAGCCAACCAGAAAAATCTTTAATTGCTAAAGCCTCTGCAGGAAATTGAAAGAAGGTTTATGCATGTTGTACAACCACAATAGAAAAACTGAACAAAACATGGGCACTTGTAAGACATCTCTGCAAACTGGGAAGAGTGAACAGGAATCATCTTCCATTTTTAAGATGAATCAGGAAAAACCAGATGCCTTCAGTTACAGTTAGCCACAGATTTTATCTTTGACTTGTACTATACTATACAATCTCACCTTATTGACTTCCAAATCATCATTTCTTGGAATAAATTATGCCTCTGTACACATTCAGCCCACATCAATTTATTAATTACATCTTTCTAGTACTCTGAAAATATGAGGCTATCAAAGTCTCTTTATTTAGAACAGAAAAAGCTCTGCAATATCTCAAACAATAATCATTGATTCTAGGTGTTCAGAAGATGAAATTGTACTTTAGCAACTCACAGATTTTAAGGCAAGTGGGTATTTTGAGCATTTTTTCCTTGCAGTCATTGAATGCTTTTGTATTCTCATGAAGGATATTCAGTGTTAGCAAAGGCAAAGTCAGCAGCAGCTAATTTTTCCACAGTGAGAGAGAAGAGGTGGGAGCAAATGTTTGCACTAGACAGCAAGTGCTGACTCCCTTTTGCAGCAACTCCTTCCCAGAATGGCAGGGATGGAATATTTGCATTCTCAAGAATTCCAGACTCTTCTCACTCCTCTGACCTGCCAGACCTGTTCTGTGGCTTATTACTTTGATGGAAAACCAGAATCTCAGACATCTCCTCCTGGGACTCAACTCCATCATCTGTGTTCTGCTAAATGATTGTTCCAGAAGATTCTTTTACAATGTCTAGATGGAGGAAAAGCCTTCACAGCTAGTAGTTTTGACTCATTCAAGTAAATGTTCTTCATTCACCCAGCTAAGGGGATTGCTCACATGATTAACAGATTTAAATCCAAAATATTTTGAAAAGTAGGCAGTCATGTTGGAATAAAGAAAAAATAAGAGATCCTCTGTAACAGACTGCAGGGTGAGACATGCAGCCACTCTGCAGTGAAATGAATCAGGCTACTGTCAGAAGAATTGCATTAAAAATGAGCAATGTAGTCCTCATGGTTCATACTAGCTATTTAATAAACTGATTTTATGGTAACACTGTCCACCTCCACTTTAGGCATTTCTATGCCCAGAGCACCCAAATACAGGTTCAGGTCTTTACTGTGACTGATGGTTCACAGATTTTATTGATGCAAACTGGGGTGTGCTGTGAGGTGACAAGCAGTGCTGATGGCCTGAGATTTGGACACTGGTGTTCAAAAGATGTTGCAAATATCACTTCATACACAAAATCCTTTAAGCTGTGACTGTCTGGCAGGACATGCCAGCAGAAAAATATGTTTTGCTTGACCTTCTGCCATCTTTCTCATCAGCTAAAGCAACACATCAAAAGGCCTTTCTCAATAAAACTTCAATCCCTGGTAGCCAGTATTAATGCTAGGAAAAGGGGGGAGAAGGGGGAATAAGAGATGAGAAATTGGAGTGTGATCCTTCTGCCTCAGGAGGAAGCCAGAGAAGCCAAGTACACTAAAAAGGCTGATTGTTTCAGAATCTAATTTTAAAACTCCCCACTTAAGCACTTCCTTAAGTCAGTGTTTAATGTCCTCTAAGCAGGTAGGCTGGAAGGGAGGAGAGATTAGGTCAGAGGTGGATGTTAGCAAGAAAACATGGTATGTCAGTTTTGGGAGCAGAATCAAGGTCATTGAGCCTAAACATTTTAAATGAGCTGTAAACACCTACCTACCTATTCTTTTAAACCCCACCCCCCAAAAAAAACAAAACAAAACAAAACAAAACAAAACAAAACCAAACCAAAAAACAAAAAAAAACACCAAACAACCAAAAAACCCCAAAACAAACAAATAAAAAAAACCAAAAAACAACAACAAAAAAAAAAAAAAAAAAAAAAAAAAAAAAAAAAAAAAAAAAAAAAAAAAACCCACAAAAAAAACCAAAAAAAAAAAAAAAACAAAAAAAAAACAAAAAAAAAACAAAAAAAAACCCACCAAAAAAAACCAAAAAACAAAAACAACAACAAAAAAAACGCACAAAAATCCAAACCAGCAAAGATTCACCCTGTATCATTCTGACAATGAGATTTAGACACACATCCTGTGTCTCTGCCCTCCTGTGCACTGCTGCTGCTTACTTCATGGGCAGGGCTCAGGAAAAGGCAGAAATCTTCCAGGGAGCAGAGAACAGCTCAGGTCAAATGAATAAACCAGAGTCCAGCACAATAAAAATATAGTCTCAAGATGGTTAAATGTGGCTGGGCCACAACTGGTAGGGATGGAAGCCTACAAGGGTTTAATTGGAGAGTGTTATACTCAAATATGAACATAAAAATATGTAGTAACAATAAGGTGGTAATCAACACTTTTGTAGAAATCTTGATTTAATTTGTGATACTTTTGCAATCATGGCAGCCCAAATTGATTCAACACAGTATTAATGAGTTAAGTACCAGGCAAAGAAAAGAAATAAGATGTGAGGCACTGCCACAAGCTTCTCATGAATAGATGACAAATGTTCTTGTTTCTTCCCCTGACGTGACATATGGAACAATCCCTGACAATTAGCCTGAAGTTAAAGCAGCCTCACTTTATTGACATTCAAGAGTAACTTCAGAGGAACACTCTGCTGATGGAAACAAGATGAACTTTTTGCCCTCCGAGAAAGAGTTACCCTTACGTGGGTGAACAACAGGGGACAGTGCACTGAGGGGCAGCGTGGTGAAAAACCCCAATCTGCACCAGCATCTTACGCCAGGCTGAAAGCACTAAAACTAATTCATATTGTGCTGCAGATAATTGGTGGAACTCTCATCAATTCCAGCTTTGGGACATCATCTGCAGCTTGCATTCACTGCAACACAGAAGCTGTTTCCAAAATCAAAGACAGTCTTCAAAACTTGACATACATCCAGAACACTTTAAAATGACCACGTGTTTGCTGAAAGAAGCAATACTAAAGTAGAAAGCTAATTACTTTTTAACTTCATTAATGAACTGCCTGATACTCACACAAGGCAGTGATGCCCAACCTTGCATGGGTAGGATCAAAGGAGTAAATCCACCAGACATAAAGGAGACTTTCCACATTATTAGAGCCTCTGTTTCTTTTCAAGTCTAGTATTTTTCCTTTTCTTTTGTCCCTTCTCCTACGTTTCCCTTCTTTGTATGCTGACACAGAAAGCACAGACAGTGACCAGTCACAGGGATCACTTTCATCAGAATAATTCACTCACCTACTGAATGCACAGTTTCTATCTCTGGGACCCCAAGTGCACAACAAGAAAAATCTTTTCTGCAGTTCCCCCTGCAGTAAATGCAGTTAACCCAGAAGTGTTGCTAACTTTTTCATTAAGAAAGGTATACATTCTCTCCTACTGACATTTTTATATAACAGGGACTTTACAAGTGTCAGAATAAAGTGTCTTAGACTTCTGTTTCTCCTCAGCCTTCTGAAATAAAGCCACAGGACTGTGGTCAGTAGATTGAAATGATAGTTGTCTATATTGTCAATGACTTAGTGTCCTAGGTTACAATGTAAGATGTGCCCAAAAGCATGTATTCTATCACCATCTTCATGAGCTGTTAAAACCAGGTGGGGCAGTGCTCCCTGCCTCCTCCCTCCAGACTATCTTCTGTTAATGGGCCC
>VZTN01034364.1:145282-158727 GCA_013400515.1 Erpornis zantholeuca | reverse complement strand
ATCCACAGCACTGCCCCTTCCCTAAAACTGCAAATTTTACATGACAGAAATGGATGCAACAGGAAATGCCATCGCTTTAACCTAGCAGCATTCTTAACCAACAGGTTTCTGACTTCAGTATGCATCAGGTCTCTTCCTGGATTTTACCTTTCTTGTGCTGCAATGAAAACTTGCTTGAAGATCCAAGGCTGTCAAGAACATTAGTGATATGAACCAGATTTCTATAACTCAAATACTAATGTCCAGTACTGGTGCTGAAGAGCCATTCAACTCCTATTAGCCTGAGACTAAGTAACANATTTGTATTGACTGTATTATTTACTAATGTGGGTAACATAGCTGTGAGCTGTGACACACTCACTGCAGCTACATCAACTGTGTGTTAGCATATGTAAGTTCTGAAAATTCTCAGGGCTATGCACTGTTATTTTACCTAATGAGTGTCCCTGAGAGATAACAGGAGGACTTTAAAAACCATGAGTTGCATTCCTTCATTCTATCTTTTTAAGATACAGTATCCCAAAACATTNCTATCTTTTTAAGATACAGTATCCCAAAACATTTTTGTCATGCTTAGTCCAGACAAGGCTGAATAGTTCAGTTCCTATTTCACATAACATCTTACACATATTGACAGTCCTTGCCCTTCTTTCCTCATTTTGAAATAGTTGCTGGCATTCACTGTTTCTTCTTAAGTCCATGAAGTGACTTACTATATACATTTCTCTTATTCCTACGTTTCCTATTGCACAACACCAAATGTCACTATCGTGACATTTTTCCCCTCTATACAAGAGAAAACAGTCTTTTAAATATAGATTTTGCTTATGAGGGAGGGTTTTGCCCAACAGTAGTTTTTTCTGACACAGTCCTGAATTTGTAATTTAAATTAGTACATATATTTTACATATATAGTGTGGATTGGATGGATAAATTAGACAATATACAGGCAAACCAAGAAAGGGGCATATAAACCAAGAAAGGAACATTGTAATCAAATGGACTTGCAGCATATCTGTGATTGCTGGATATATTTTCCATCTTACTTATACTGGAGATCATGAAATGTAAATGCTAGCAAATAGGTATTGAACACATTGAAAATTTTTCTGGTTCTGATTCAGCAATTTATGATAAGGGTGCACTGTCTCCTCCAAGGATATCTGAAGAAATTATGCCCTTTGACAAATATTATCTCCAAATTAAAGGCAGGATTTTGTGCTGAAAACAGCATAAAGCAGATTTGTTTTCAGAATACTCCCTAAAAAAATAATTTTTTAAAAATTATTTTAACAGGTGTAATGCACATCAAGAGCTTTGAAGGGAGAGAAAAAATAAACAACAAATAAAATGAGTAAATGGAATGAATAAAATCATGTAAATGAACATAAAATAAAACATATTTATGGAATTTAAAAAAAATAGAAGGAATAAAACCAGCTTTAAAACTAGCTCTTAAAACTTTCAGGTGCTAAACCAAGAGCTCCCAAAGAATAAATATAAAGCCACTTGAGGTCATACAAATTACCAGTAAAGTCATGAACTTGATGGAAATTCTACTGCAAATGTGGCTCTTGCAATCAAATCTGGGAACCAGCAGCTGCCAAAGAAGCCTGGTTCTCAGGCTAAAAAAGAACTTCACTTAAAATCAGAATCTCAAATACAATGATAAATAAAGAATAGTGCACTGCAGATAAAAAATAGGGAGTTTACGTGCAAAAGAAGTATAAAATCAGAGTGGCTTAATAATAAACAAAACCAGAAATGTTTGTACTCAAAACTTCAGATATTAACTTGAGTATCACTAATGAGTCACTGATTCATTGGAAAGGCAGATAACTTCCATTTAGAGACACATTTTCAGAGGCCCAGGGGACTGAATTCAATGCAAACTAGAACCTATTCCTGAACATAAGTTTAGTGCAAGGTAAATACCATCTTAAAACACAGCATCTCCTTATAATCATGTCTTAAATGCAGTTATTTTTTTACTCTGAATAAGTTAAGTGAATATTATTATATGATTCTCAACTACATAAGACAAATACACATATTTAAATTTTAATGATTTTAAATTATTTAATGTTTTGAAACAAATTGGTCTATTTTGAATTTAAATGCCTTTCAAATTTTTCCCATAAAAAGCCCTGAATCATTTGTTATTTCTGATTCTCCTTCCTGACAGTAGTTTCCAGTCATCTTATTTCCTATTCATATAACAAAAGCCAAACCAGGTCTGTATTATCTCTGACTTTTGCTTATGCTTTTTAAGCTTTACCTATAATCATTAAAGCTTTTTTAAGGACTATAAAATGAATTAAATCTTGATGACGGACCTCAGAAATAAGGTCAAGAAACTGGAAATAAGGTCACCTGTGAATGTTTTCAAAACTGCTGCTGTGGAGAAAGAAGAGCGATTTAGATTGACAGGAAGAGTAAAGAGAGTCCTCAAAGCTGCTTTGTGTATATAGGTTATTTAGCTCAGACACTATAGAAACTTCATAATGAAGGAACCTTCTATCCCTGTCTAGATGAGTAAAGAGAGAGAAAGCTTCGCTGGCACAATATTTCCACACAGATATCTTTTTGAAATACACTTTGTGAACCACAAAAATTCAGCGTAACTCAGTACTAATTAGCAGTTAAACTCACTTAGACAAGAAAATCTTCCATCTAAAGCCCAGGAATTTAGCTTTGGCAATGAAAATTTTGCTCATGAATTTCAGATAAATTAGTTCTCTGCTCAAGTGTTTCATGGACTGGGTGGTTCAGCACAGGAACTAATAGCAGAAGGTGATACAGAGATGATTTTCTGGAAGAATGCAATGCAAAGAAAATATTTTTTGAAGTCCCAGAGGACAATAGCACAAACAAGCTTTCCTAGTCTTTTGCTATATAATTTTGAAAACACTAAATCTAAATGAGATGAGGGAAATAAGAGGATTAGGCCCAAAATCACTTGCTGAGGCAATTTTCCTCATGGATGTATCAAAACTGTAGAGCTGTTATACTTGCTGAAACCAAACTGCAAGCGGGTTTCATGGGACAAGGGAGGGGAAGGGACAATGGAAAAGGTAGTTTGTCTCTCATAAATGCATGTGTCTATTGTAAGAATCATCTAACATCTTCCTGACAACCCTTTTTGCTTCCTTTTTCATTTGTTACACAACTGTCACACTCCATATTCACTTTGTACGTTATTTCTTTTCCTTCTCTCCCCTCTTTCTCCCCACCACCTCAATTCTCTCTAGTTCAATTTGCAACTTACACAATCAGCAATCCAAGCAGCCAAAGTAAGAAGTTTCATGCTGGATCAAATAAAAAAAAAAAAAAGGTGCTGTCCCTGCCAGTCCCCCAGCTGCTAACACAAACAGAACAACTTAAGCCCTCAAGCATAATGTTGGACATCTTTTCAAAATAAGGGCTTTAATACTCTCACAGTGATGGTATTCCTTCTGCCTACCAATATGTCCCTTCCTTTAAAAAAATTGCTACTACCTTGATGTGTGATACTGAATTTGAGTCTTATGTACATGAAGGAAAAGAGCGTGAAGGGGGAGAATTTAATCATTTTACTCAGAAAATCTTTTGATTTATTTCGGTCTCAGTTTGCTCTTGTGTTGCTCCGTTTGCCCTATCAGCAAAATATGCCAGATTTAATAAAGTCCATCCGTGCTTCACTGTCATTTTTATTTAAAGACTATTAACGCACTGATATTTAGAAACTCCAATTTAGTTAAAGGTGAAGGTTTGGGTTTCTTAAGTATCCTCAGATGCTTAAACAGAAATGTTAAGGTATCAAAGGGTGACTAAATCTCAAGTTTTGGATTACTGGTCTTAATCTGAACTTTTGGCATCTGGCATTTCATTCGACTCCCTAAAAAATGTGCTTTAGAAGTGATATTGTTGTGGAGATCACGACGTAAGCTAATTAGCACCAACAGATGAAGTGTTGATTTCTCACCACTAGTGAAACTTGTTATAAGAAGAAAAATAAAATAACTGATAAATGTTGGTGATTAGCATTTGTAATCTTTGTTTTCATGGTACACACAAAAAGAATGGAAGGAGGTTTGCACAGACAGCCTGTATGAAAATACCTGCACCAGTACTGTGGGGGAGGGAGGAAACACGAGGCAGCAGATGGAGGAGCCACATGGACTCCTCACTTTCTTTGCTTTCAACTAGGTGTTTTCTGTCACCAGTTCCATAATCCAAATCTGAAGGCATGGCAAGTGCAGGCTATACGACAGTCTAGGTGAACATAAGGATTTCTCATGACAAGAGCCCTGTCAATCTCTGTAACGGAAGGGATTTTACTGTTTTCAGTGGTTGGAATAGCAACCACAAAGGAAGTTACACAATTACCAGGTAAGCCCTGCTGTTGGATGCCATGTTGATACCTGCAGAGACACTAACCATGAAATCCTCAGAGTTGTCTTCCAGAGTCAAAAATTTTTAACAGCCTTGAATTGTTGTAGCCCAATCATTACACTAAACATCTACATTTTGGAGAACAAATGACTAGGGAAAGAAATCACATTCTTAGTCTAAATTAACCATCAACACTGCTCTGTATTCAAAGAAGGGAGATGGGCACAGAAAAAAAGTAATTCATCTCATCTGTGTTCAGATAGAATGAACAGCTCTCTGGAGATAGCTCTTTCTCTCCACTGACTGCACAGTGAGCCTGGACGACTACCTTAGATTTGAGCTGGATCTTTTTTGATGGCTGAAATAAAGTAAGATGAATCTAGGCAAAAATTACTAGAACCTCTAGAAGCCCATTTATTTTTCTTTCATCTCAGGTTACCTGCAGTCACTGGGAACCATACAGATGAGTACATTTTTTCTGCTCATTAAATTTAATTCAGTAACGTTCCTTACATAGCATAATATAAATTTCTTCCAAAATGCCATATGCTGTTCAACTCTAATAAATTCCTACTAACCCTTCAACTCTGTTTAATTTTTGAAATCGATTATTTAACCCTACATCATAAATTATGCAGTATTTCAGTTTATTTTAATAGTCCGAACAGTGATCTGTAAGATCTAAAATCTCTGTTCATTAATTCTCTGTCACTTTTGCATTTTATCTTTTTATTCTTAATGGCTATTTAAAAGACAAATCTATATGAACTATCATATTTTAGAGCTAGCATAAATTAATTGGTAAAAAAATGTTATTTTAATTCAACAGAAATACTTCAGCAGGTTTTGATTTGCTTTTTGGGGCTGGAATAACTTTTAGGTTTAGTTTAGTATATATTCTGCCCAGGCCTGTGGTCCTTTCTTTGACAAAAGATGATGTAAAAATCTCTTCTCCAGCTTGCAGAGAATAATTTGCATTCAAAGACACATGGATAGGAATCACTCCACATTATTTCTGTTTAATTATCTCTCTTTCCCTCTCCAGAGCAAATGCAAAGGAAAAGTGAAGAATGAGTTGTGCCTTTTGCAGAGCACTCTGCACTACTGAACTGATGCCAGCCAGAAGCTGCCAGACCCTGGAGTCCCTGAAGCTGGACAGAATTTGGATCAACAGTATTTCAGGAGAACACTTTTAGAGGACAACAAAGAACAAGTAATAACAAACCAAATTAACGTTCCATTCATCAAATCCAGGATTAGCAGCAGCATCTTTCTGCTTAGGGGAGACACATTGCTTCCTAGGTATTAACACAGTGGTAATAAGTAGTATAAAACCAGGAAAACTGAAAGAACTTCTTGTGCAGAAAAGGGCAACAAAGCTGGTGAAGGGGCTGGAGCTCCTCTGATGACGAGCATCTGAGGGAGCTGGGTGTGTTTTATCTGGAGGAAAGGAAGCTCAGGGGGGACCTTGTCGCTCTCTACAACTCCCTGAAAGGAGGTGGTAGCCAAGTGGGAGTCAGTCTCTCCTCCCAGATAACAAGTGACAGAACAAGAGAAAATGGCCTCAGGTTGTACCAGGGGAGGTTTAGATTGGATATTAGGAAAAATTTCTACACCAAAAATTTAAGCACCAGAACAGGCTGTCACATTGATGTGATGGAGTCACCACTCCTGGAAGTGTTAGAAAAATGTGTAGTTGTGCCACATGGGGACATGATTTAGTGGTGAACACTGTGGCTTTCAGAGTTAAAAGTTGTAATCCATGACATTAGAGGTCTTTTCTAACATCAGCAATTCTATGATTTTATGAACAGTTTGCTACCTGTCTTGAAAATAACCTGTTTAAACTCCCCTTTGAGCACAAAAGAAAGGTGCTTTTTTCTCGGCCAACAAGCCACACTTGTGGTTCTCCCAAGCACAATGAGTGGCAACTGCAGGGCACAGAGGAAGGCTGGGCATGAACTGGTTTGCCCAGTGATGCTCCACTATCTTCCCACCTTATGCTACTTTAGTCAGGACAAGATTTAATCAGGACTAAATTTAGTCAGGACTACTTTCATGCCTGCTTTACCGCATGGGTGCTGCCTGACCTGCTGAGGGCTGAGGCAGAATCCTCTCCCTGCAGGGTGACCTGACGTGGGGGACATTTGGGGGCTGCTCCTGAGGGCCCTGCGGAGGGGGTGGCAACTGGCAGGGCAGGATGTCCATCTGCTGTTTGTGGTCAGCACACACAGTGGGCAGGACTGAACCAGACCTGGCTCGGAGCAACCCAGTCACTCCAGCTCTAGCTGAGCAGGGGTTAGGGTTAAGATGGCCTCTGGGGGTCCCTTTTCACCCAAATTATGATTCAACAACATTATTGTCAATGAAGGTCGATAAACTGTCTGGGGCACTGCTCAGCAACAAAGCAAAAAGGTGGAGCTACAGCACTAGTGTGATACTTGGACACCAGCCAAGGCAAAGTCTGTGGCATGAGGTGATGCAGTGGGACAGCACATAATAATACATACTTGTCAAGTGTTAATAATTAGATGCAAGTCTAAGGGAGCCTAATTCACATATTAAGCTGCTTGGAAGAGTCTCCTTAAGCTTATACCTGAATGCAGACTACAACAGAGAGCTGAGTAGGCTGGAATTGCTGCCTTGGCTTGATGTTCACTGTGCTTGTCAGCACTCAGTGACACCTCTGCACAGGCAGGGAACTAGGCAAGAAAAAGTACACAACAGGCAATGAGAAAGGGAAAGGGAAAGGACCTATAAAATGAGAAAGACTTTGATACTTGAAATCAAAATTCCACTTTAATATTATTAAATACTTTATCATTAGTTTTATAATATATTCAAGCACAAATCTATTACTAATTTTATTATCAGTGGAACTTCTGTAAATTTGAATCATTACTTCACAAGCTGATATTTCAAAGACATTTCATTGAACTGAAATGATTGGGTTTTTTCTTTTTACTGTTGAGAATTTGTCAAAGATATTAGAAAGAAGTAGTATTTGGAGTAAAACTCCTGCTGCTTACTGTGTGCAGGGATCTGCCAGAACCTCTCAGAAGGGGCATCATGTTCCCACTAGGCAGCTCCCACCTTTGGGGAGTTACCCTGCCTGCATGCAGAAAGCTGCAAGGCCTTTCATACTGCTCTTAATTATTCTAACTGAATCCTACAAACCAGGTCAGACCCCACTCAGGAACATACACATGTGTGAGGTGCATGAGAGGACTGAGAAGGTTTCTGACTTCCTGTGGGCTACTTCAGCAGTTAAAATATGTTAATACTGATGGTTTGGGTGGTTAACATCTCCCCCATAATTCTTGCAAATGCTGCACTAGCAGCCTCACTTTCTCAAGCCCACTGGTTTCTTTTCCTTTTTTCTCTTCCTGGTAGTAAGAGAGCAGTTGCTCCTAAGTTTTATACTGTTATGGCTGGTTCTGCAGTAGTGTTTATCTAGAAACCACCCTATCCAGGGCTCAGCTGACATCAGTGATGAAGCAGGTGCACTACATGAGCAAATATGATTTGGCAAGATAAAGCAACATTTCAGCTAAAATTGTGTTTCTTCGACAAAACCAGCAATCTTAACTCCAGTTTGACTGGGGGGAAAAACAACAAGGTTTGTCACGGCAGTGATTCTTTTCAGTCTTCTTAAAAGAGTGTTTCAGATGAAAAAAATATCTTGCTTCAGTCTGTACTCTGGTTTCACTGTATTCAATCTGTAGAATGCCTGCCTTCCTTAGAATGGATTTTAGCACTGAAGAGGCCTTAGCAGTCTGATCTGTAAACTTGCTGTTTACAGATTGTATTATAGTTTTAGTAATNGCTTCAGTCTGTACTCTGGTTTCACTGTATTCAAGCTGTAGAATGCCTGCCTTCCTTAGAATGGATTTTACCACTGAAGAGGCCTTAGCAGTCTGATCTGTAAACTTGCTGTACTGTATTATAGTTTTAGTAATTCTGTGCAGTATAGGGCTTCACCTTTCAGTTTGGTAACTTCTCAACAGAGGAAAGAGGTTAATCCTATCATTCTACATCTTTTATGGATAGCTCCTAAAAAAGTGTCTTGGAGTGACTTTATTAGTGTATCCTATATCGTCTGCCTATGCCCAGAAAATGAATTTTATGCCATTCTGTGTCTTTAAACTGAGCCTGAGAAAGAGATGAAAAAAAACCCCTGTGTTCAAGGTCACGGAAGCAGACAGGGGAGAGGAGGAAGCTTCCTTGCTTGCCAGCGGAATCTCAGCTCTGTTTTTCTTCAAAAGAGGAGAGATGGAGGGGTTTTCTTTTTCTTCGTTCTCTGAGACTTTGGTTCCTTCTTTTTCTCTTCTAGACTTGTTCAAAATATCAGAACAGCAGATCCCCACCGGCCTGCAGGGGGATTTTCCCCAAAGCTGTCCCAGCTCCGGGAAGAAGCCACACCCAAGAAGACTGAACTTTTATTTCCAGGTTTTTCTCTCCACAGCGAGATTTTTTTATTATTTAGTTTTATTATTCTTTTCCTGTGTGTTTATTAAATAAATAGTTTTTTCTCTTTCACTTTCCTTCGAAGAAAATATTTCTTATTCCCAAACCGGTAAGGGAGAAAGGTAACTGCAACCTATTTTCCATCAAAGAATATTCTCCTTTAAATTTATCTCAAACAAGGACAAAGAGAATGTACTTTTCACAAAGGAAACTGGGCAATGATAATGATGCCTTAAATGGCTACTTGGAAACAGGGATGAGACAAGAATAAAGGCATAAAGGAGGTATTTATTTGAAAGACCTTCAGAGGTACACTCTGGGCTCCAGAGGGTCCTGCCTCAGTGGATCCCAAAATGGACAATGACAGGTCACAAGTTCTTCACACTTTGATATCAGCATAAATTCACCAACCAGAACCCAGCCAAGGATGGAATTTCTCCAAGCTTTCTCCCTCTCCCCAAGATGATGGCTTACAGTTCTTGGGCCTAGGA
This sequence comes from Erpornis zantholeuca, assembly GCA_013400515.1. Lineage (NCBI taxonomy): Eukaryota > Metazoa > Chordata > Aves > Passeriformes > Timaliidae > Erpornis > Erpornis zantholeuca. Next base: position 149,395 of record VZTN01034364.1, on the reverse strand, counting down.
TGGTCTGGGTGTCCTTGGAGAGCAAACTAGAGAGGCTTTGTTATGTCTATCTTTGTATAAGAGAACAGCACTTAACAGAGTTACACTAGCAGGAAAGGATTTGAAAAATATAAAATTTAAAACCTAAGCCATCAGTAACTACATAACCTAGTGAATGCGTAATTGTTTAATCCTGACTTTGGATTTTTAAATGTTGTAAATTTAAATTTAATGTTGTAAATGTAAATTTAAAACTCCAATTTTTTAACTTGGAGTCTTAAAAGTTCCTTCCATCCTGCTTGTCAACAAGTGGCACAAATTTCACAGATTTCCATTAGCACTAATTAGAATTAATTTGCTTTGTAGTATGTGACAATTTTGTCATTTTTTAAACTTTACAGAGTTTAGCAGAGTTATCAGAATAGAAAATTTGGAACTATGTGACCTCAAAAATTCAACAATCATTTGATACCAGCAAATGTCTATTCCAAACAGCATATGTTTCTCTTTGAGATTAAAAAGGATGTGTTTTTACTTACNATTTATCTCAAACAAGGACAAAGAGAATGTACTTTTCACAAAGGAAACTGGGCAACTATAATGATGCCTTAAATGGCTACTTGGAAACAGGGATGAGACAAGAATAAAGGCATAAAGGAGGTATTTATTTGAAAGACCTTCAGAGGTACACTCTGGGCTCCAGAGGGTCCTGCCTCAGTGGATCCCAAAATGGACAATGACAGGTCACAAGTTCTTCACACTTTGATATCAGCATAAATTCACCAACCAGAACCCAGCCAAGGATGGAATTTCTCCAAGCTTTCTCCCTCTCCCCAAGATGATGGCTTACAGTTCTTGGGCCTAGGATGGTCTGGGTGTCCTTGGAGAGCAAACTAGAGAGGCTTTGTTATGTCTATCTTTGTATAAGAGAACAGCACTTAACAGAGTTACACTAGCAGNAAGAAAACCTATTATAACATAGAAGTAAATCAGATGAAATTTAGCTGCACCTGTGCTTTCACAATTATATAAATAAGTCTGAAAATTCTGCATGGATTCCGTTGCTATATTAACTCAGCTTTGTGCCCCTAGAAATGGATTAAATTAGATCAAATCAATAGTCTGGCTTTCCCTTTGATATATTGCAGGGACAAAACACAAAGCAATGAGCTTACAGTGATTCCATCAAGAAGGTAGTTCCCTTCTGATGGGTCTGCAATAGCAATTGTCTTGGAATTAAGTCTTTCAATGCTCAAATCCCCTACCAGTGGAAATGAAGAGTAGAGTGCTCCTGCACGGCTAAAAGGCAATTTTAAATATTTTAGAAATAGAAGATATGAATGAACAAATGATTATTCAGCTGGGACAACATCCAAATACCCAGAAATACCATGCTCTGGACATGCATTAAAAACATGGCTCTTCACAGTCCATTACTTGCTTCAACTAATTTTCAACAAATTTTTAGGAATTTTTAATTAATTTCCAGAGGCATTGCAAATGCTATTACTTTTTCACTGTAGAAATACCAATCCTTCTTGATTGTTTTGAAATCTACGAATAAATAGAAATTCCACTAATGCTGTATGAATAGCTGAATCTCAGATACTCTTTTCTGAAGAATGACTCCACACAATGACATCCTACTAATAATAAAAATTAGCATACAATTAAAACTAGGAAGAATTTAATATTTTAATATTTTTTGTGCCCTCCAAGGATCTATCTACATAGCTGTTCCAGAAGCTCCTTGTACACCATTAACTAGTGCAAAGCACTGCAGATAAGTGAGACCCCACTTGGTAAATAATGAATGTCGTGTTACAATAATTTGTAGCTCCATGACATATCAGCAATGCAAAAGGGTGAGTAATGGAGGAAGGAAGAGTATGAAATGAGAGATTTAGATATGGCACATACTAACTACACCCAGAGTATCAAAGGTATCAGGTGACAGAGCTAAAACATTTTATTGCCCTTTTCTTGACAGATAGCTGCCCTTACAACTGGGCTGTTCATGTAACAGCATCAGATATTTCAATTCAGTTTTTCTTATGAAAACGTAGCTTTCAGTTTTCCAGTTTGTTCAATTGCAACATCTTCAGAAAAAAATTTTATTAAGACTTCCTTTAGACATTCTAAAACAGTTGTAATGTTATATATAGAACATCTATATGCCTATAATGTAATGGAAGATTTACTGAATAGCTCCAGTGTACATTGCTTTATCTTTAGTAAACTGTAAGAACAATTATGTATGTTTTTCAGTTCACATATGCCCATAATTTCAGAGGCCCCCACAAACATACTGCAAGCAGGAAGAAGCATTCCTTTGTCCCTCACCTCCCACCTCTGTCTGCCTTGACAAAGAGGTTGATGTAAATTCAGGCCTAGTATTGATACACAGATCTTACTAAGCATGTTTCCTACTTAACCATTTAGCAGTTTTGCCACAAGCTGTGTTGGGAACATGCTTTCACTTATTTGAAAAAGGTCTCTAATTTTGTTGTGGACATGAGCTTGCATTGCTTTTGTTAAATTCAAATATGAACCACTCTCAGGTCAAGCATTAATAGGATAGAACAATTTAGGAACTGTGTGGCCAAACATGGCATTGATCATTGGATTGGTACAGACCTTGTCCAAAAAACTGTCAGGGTATTCTTGGAAAAATTCCTTCCTGATGGACTTCTGAGCATTTTAGAAGGGGGTACTAGTTAATGTGTTACACACAAACCTTTCAGTACTTTGAAATGGTTACTAGCCATGAATTTGAGGCATGGATTTTTCATAGAGAGAGCTAAGTCTCTGCCTCAAAAAATCATTATCAAATGCCATATGATAACCTGACCTTAGGCTGATCTATGAATCCCTTTATCCCTCTAACATGGGTCTAGCCTATACCTGCTCCAGGATCCAGATGAGTTTATTTTTATCTGCCATTAAAATTGGTATTTCCAGTATTTTTAATAGCTGTTTACTGTGCCAGTGTTTATTTACCACTAACACCTGCTCTCTAATGGAAATAGTTTAATCTCTTTAAGCTTTTTGCCAGTCTGTTTTTTAGTACATGAAAGCACTGTTGTCAGTTTTCTTAAGATAGGTTTTTAAATAGAATATAGCCAATACCAATACAGTATTACTTTTTAAATAATAATAAGTTTACATCTAAGTCTGCCTTGCTTCTTCTACAAGTCCAGTGCATCAGCTTTGGCAAATTTCACTGAAAATGAGGCAGCAGGATTAAAGATCACCTGGAAAGGTGGAGTCAGAGGTGTGCACCCTAAGAACCCAGTTTTCTAACACTAAATTCAATGAATAAGCAGCAAATAAAGTTTCTGAAAAACTGGAATCAGCTTTCACTAGTGTAAGGTATGTTTTCTGCAAAAAAGTGATGGTAGGAAGGAATGTCGTGAGAACATTGTGTCACTAGGGTGTAAGAAGAATAAAAGTACTTTTTCTTCCCAGATAGGAAAGCCAAAGTGAAAAAACCCAACCTTTAGGGATTTCATGATCTCCTAATTACTCCGACCAAGGGGTTTTTTTCTGGATTTACAATTTCCAGATGTTTCATGATTATAATGCCAGCCTAAATTCTGATTTGACATCAAAAGGAGAAAATAAAGGATGAATAGCAAGTTTCAAAGGGAAGCAAAGGACAAAACATGTTTGTTGGAGAATTCTTCATACATTTTTAAAAGTAATTATTGCTTTTAAATGTCACACAGATGTCCCTGCAAAAGTGACTTCTCCCAAAGCATTGATACTTCACACTCCCAGACTAAACCCTGAGTTAAATCACTCAACTATTTTATGTCTTCCTTTACCCAGCTATAAAGCTGAAGAGGATAGGAGGTGTTCCAACCTCACACCCTTTCGGTCACAGAATGTGCAACTGTTTAATTGGTTTATTCACAATTATTACAAGTTTACATGATTTTGATCCTTTAAAAAGTTTCATCTGTGCAAGCAGAAAAGTTGCTTCATTTTCTTTGACCCAACATGTGCATTCTGAGTCAAGGACACCTGGAAAAAGGGGAAGCTACTCTTTTCTTGAGGGCAGCTGATGGGGAAACCAATGGGAAGAAAGGGAGACTCAGCACTCTGGTGGTATCAGATTCCAGAGTGATTTCT
>VZTN01034364.1:102381-141846 GCA_013400515.1 Erpornis zantholeuca | reverse complement strand
CCTTTTTGGTGACTTCAGGATGCTTTGAACTTGATTCCAGTTGAGAACCCCAACAAAATATATTACATCATGTGAAACAGAGATATCTGCTGTTTTAAAAATTCCAACCACTTATAAAAAGGATTATTTAAGTACCCAGAATCACTGTTTGGAAAAATATACTGAAAAAATTGGTATTATCCAAATCAGTCCCTTGCATCAACATAGCAATAGTGGCACAAAGTATTTACTGGAAGGTAGCTTGTGATCAGCCTTCCTCCAGCAATGCTGTTCATGGCTGTGAGTCAGTTCTCACTCTGCAGACAATTTCAGAGAAATCTTCATATAACCATCTCTCTTAAAACACCTGCTCTTTCCTATCACTATTTCATTACAGGCACTTTTAGGAATCATTCTATGTGCTTTTTAAAGTAACCATCTGCATTTGAGCTACATCTGTACTGGAAAAGTACAGTACTGCTCATTGTTGTGTGCTCCTGACACACATTCGTAACCACAATTAGTGGACACAATCATTCAATTCAAAGCATCAAAGTCCTAGAAAGCATTTTTAATGAATTTGTGTCCCCAGTCACCTCATGAGGTCCAGAAATTGCTGGTTATTTGTGAAGGGTTGGCTTTTGTTGGAGGATAGTAATGGATTACACCTAGTCAGCAGGGTGAACCATGGATACAATGAGAAGCATGTGCCAAGATGAAAACTGCTCTAGTAACTGCCCAGAAGTGCCTTGAAGGACTAAAGGTATAAAAGGAATATGAATACAAAATAAAAAGCTGAAACCACACATGTGACCTCAGCATAAAAAGACACTGACACACTTCCTTGTCTGGTTTACACTGAAAAACTAGTTCTCATTTGGTTTGCTAAACAATTTTGATCTCATTTATTATGATGTTGGTTGGTTGTAGCTTTTGTGACCTTTTCTGTAGTATACAAGGCAGAACTATATACTGCAGATTAAAATAGTTAAGAGATACACTTTAACATATTAAATATATAATGCAAATATTAGTAAAGCAAACATAGAGAAATAATAAATATAGAAAGTATACCTGTAGATTTGCTTGCAAAATAATGAGTACATTTTATAGAGCTAGAGCCCTAGAGGGATATTTCCTCTGCATATTGTAGGAACATTATAGAAAATTAAGTTGGAAATGATTGTATGTAGCACTAACAGTACATAATAAACTCTGCCAACAGTGACAGGCTAATTAGAGGGTCTGTCAATGAACAGCTAAGGACCCATACCCAGTGTTAGTAAGACAAGTGAAAGCAATATTGTATCTTCTCTGTTGTCCAGGATGTGAAAATGCAAAGGCAGTTCAAAGGAAGGCCAAAATAATGAACTAAGGGATAGGAAAAATAAACCCCGTTAGATAAGTCTTAGAGAGTTCAACTTATAAAATGAGTGCTTGATCATGAATACATGAAATAGTGGGAGGCCTTTGAACCTTGCTGACAATGACATAACGAGATCCAATGACTAGAAAAGGAAATTAGGCAACTCGACTTCAAAGTAGCTGAAATTTCACAAAAGATAAAATTTCAGAGAAATGACAGATTAAGTACTTCCACAACTTAGCTTTACTAACACCTTGAACCTGTAAAGTGAGTTTAGATACATTTCTCCAGAAGAGAATTCAACTTTTGGAAGAAATTTCTTGGCTTGTGATCATGGTTTGAAAGGAAGAGTAAGACTGGAGAATCTTCCTGGGTTTGACCTCCTTGAATTGGATTAGTATCAGTCATGTCTTTATTTCTGAGCCCCAGGGAGACCAGGACCTGCATGCACATCCCCTTCAAGCTCAGTAGTTCTACATTAAGATAAGGATTACAAACTTCATGCCTTGGGATTTTTCAAAATGCCTGTAAAGAATTGAAAGTGTTTTGCCCTGACACCTTTTTTTGGTGCAGAGTGGGGCAAAGGTTCGTATCTCTCTCAGAAGCAACAGAGCCTAGCTATGGGGAAGAGTAAGACATGAAGTACCACCCTCCAATTAGTATACTTTATAAACACATAAATAAATTTATTTATTTAGTTTAGTTTAAGTTAATGTAGGGAAGTAGATTTCCTCTCCAGTGAGGATGGCATAAACACCCATTTTTCACAATTTTATAAATTAAGAAGTTATTATGCTTTCTCCACGTCCCTTTCACTCCAGAAAAATTAATTCATTGTTACATGTAGTAAGCATTTAATTTCTAAGTACAGAAGTCCTTGGTCTTGTGTATTATGCCTGATAATCTGTAATATAAAACAATATCAAACAAGTTCTCATGGACTACTAGCCTTTGACCTGATTAATTAAGTTAAATTAATTAAAATTAATCTAAAAATCTTAAATCTTCATTTAACATTTGGCCAGTCAGTGCAAGCAAAAGGTGAAACACAATACCTACATATATATATGCAAATATGATTAATTGCCTAAATAGAGCAATTTTGCTAACAGGATCTCCCTTTTTTTGATGCTACTAAAATCAGATGATCAGATTTATGTATGTGCTATTACTAATCTATTTCTTATAATTTTTATATTCCTATTGTACTTACGAATTCCTATTGCACTTGGAAAATCTGAGAAAACCAAGAAAAAAATTTAATCCTGCCTTGGCGCAAATGACTCAGTTATTTCTAAGGCGGATACTAAGAACTATTATAATATTTTGCCCATGTAAAAACATCTTAAAATGCATTTTAACTGTGTGAAAATAATTTTCACCATTTTTGTAGGAATTCCAGATCTCAAAGTTCAAAGAAAGTCAGTGACAGAAAAAGGATATTTATATTACGGATGTTTTTTTCTACTGGAAGAAAATATCTATATTTTGAAGTTTTCTGCAAACTAAGAATTCTCTATAGGTGCTTAGACAACCTGAGCTGCAAGATTTCAGAGTGACTTCTAGAAGAATCTTGCCAACTGTGCCTCTGAAAAGTCCCCTCCTTGCAGAGTACTCCAGGATCCTCCAATGTCCTTAAGTCCCAGCTTGACAGCAGAGTCTAGAAACAGGGAGGTGTGACTTACACTGAGTGGACTCCCAAAATTAATGTAAGTTTTCACCTGAATCCCTCAGCTCCTCATCAGTCAAATTTGGATTATAGCATGCCTACACCTCCCAAGGGGGCTGTGAAGATTCATTAGTTAATGCTTGTGAAGGACTCAGATACCACTGCGATCGTGCCATAGGAAATCTGTCAAGTAAATACTCACTCTTCAAAGCAGGTCTCCAACAATATGAAGCAGAAAGATGAGGGACAAAGTGAAGAGCAAGGAAAGAATAAACTATTTCTCAGCAAATCCCACTCACTGTATGTACTTAGCAAGGCATCTTAATGCTTTCTGTTTGTTTTAATCTAAATAAGAAATTAAAGTGCAAAAAAGAGAATCTGAATAAGTTTGCCCACAAATTACAGCATTTCTTAATTCTGAGCCCAGACTGTGCAACTTCCAGAAAGCTTTCCTAAAGTTGAATTTTTATATAATATCTCAGAGATTAAAACACATAGTTAGATGTAGTTTGCCACATATCTTTTACATCTTTCATGTACCACACATCAAGTGATGAGTTCTACTCTCTAATTTTTATGTAAATGAGGATCTATTTGCTAAGCTCTACAGTGAACATCTGTTCACCAAGTAGTTTTGTTAAGTGAAAGCTTAGTTCTAGTAACCTGTTCCAGGAAATATGGCCAACCACAAAAAGGTTAAATACAAAAAAGAGTACCTTAAATAAGGATGAGCATATGCAGAGGTCTTCAAGTTTTTCAGCCCAGTGTGAGTTTTTGCTGACTTCTCTATTTGTAAAATTGGTCAATTCACATTTGAATTTGTTCAATTCAAAGTAAAATTTTTAAGTACTCAGTCTTGGCTCAGACACAAGTATGGGATATGTTAATTTTTTTAAGAAAATATTCTAAAATTAAAGGGTAGTCATGCAATGGAAAAGCAGAACCAAGAAATCAGTCTCAGCCATTGACTTTTCTCTCTGAGCAGAATATCAGCTAAGTGCTACCGTGAAAGCAGCTGAACTGGGAACGTAGGCAGCAACCCAATAGAGAGTTCTCAACTAGACAGGTCAGCTCTTCACCAAGCATTATAGTTCACAAAGGAAATGATAAGTGATTATCTTGCCCACAGTATCTTGGTTTGGCTTGGTTCCTGACTTGTGCTTCCTGCTGACCTTTGAGCTAAGGGCTGAAAGTCTGTTGTACTTTTGGGGTGGACAGTGGCTTTTGGACAGGCAGCAAGTCCTACTTAATGCTTTTTTCCAACTGCATGTAGCATCAAAAGCCTAAAGCTCCTCAGGGTGGCAAAAAGTCCTTAGCCAGATACCATCAGTGTGATCCTCTGCACTGCACAGGTTAATGCAGGAATACAGCTGTGCCTCGATGACTTTTCTCTAAACAGCTTCTATTTTAAAAGTTCACCAAAGAGTGCTGACTTTGTGGCAGGAAAAGCAACTGCCCCAACAGCTGAGTTGCTCCTTCATGTACCAGTTGGACATAAGACACTGGTTATCTCATCATATCAGCTGAATTGGAAGAGGCCGAAATAAAGTAGGGGTTTGAGTATTTTTTGAGGCCAGAGGAACCAATGTGCTTTGCTGATCCTTTTGACAGTCCCACCAGGCAGCCCTGTGATAGGGTGAATTCTGCTCCAAAAGCATGCTCAGGTTGCTTGGGAATTTCAAAATATTGCACAAAGGTATATTTGGGTATACTTGAAATGTACCATTGAACTTTTCCCCAGCCTCAAACTTGGTCAGAGAGATATTCTTGCGATTTACACAAACTAACCAGAACACTGTTCTTCCACAAATGCATGATATCAGCAACTTTTCCCCAAACCCATATTTGATAACTCTGCCATTTAAACCCACAAGTTGAGTACAAAATGCTAACTAAGTTGAAAGTAGCTAAGCTCATAATGATTCGTGCTGGTTTTAATTAGTATATTCTATAGGAAGCTGAATTGGATAAAATATTAATAGATACCATTTTCATTGTTCAGCAGACCTAATAGGGATTTATTTCTTAAACAGTGCTAAAACTTTCATCTGATTTAAGTCATGCTTCTTCACAGCACAGTATGCAGATTTCAAAGGCTGTGTTCCTGGAAAAACAAAATAAAAGAAAAGAAAACCCATGCAAATGAGCAAAATCGCGTAATATTAATGAAAACTTGATTTATTACCAGCCAAAACCTCTATCATTTGTTTCAGTAAATTTTTTTACCTCACAGACAGACACTTTTGCTATATGCAAATATCACATTTCTAATCACCTTGGAGAAAAGGGGATGACTGCAATAGAAATGAGACCAAAAATATTGATAAATTTTATCAAAGTTTAATGTCTCAGTCTAAAAATAGCAAAATTTATTCTGCCAAGAAAAATAATACTGACCAGTAGTTAAGCAAAAGCTCCCATAAGCCTTCCCTGGAATTATGGTCTTTTAATTTAGCTTTGAAGAAGAACACATTTGGATTAAAAAGATATTTTCTAACCTCATTTATATTGACAAAGTTGTTCTATTACTGTAGAGTCTGTGACCTTGATAACACATAGAAATTTTAATATGGACATGATCTCCATTCAAAAAGTTGCAGAGGCACATTGTACACAGAGCTTCCCCATTGGATACATAGGGATCAGCCCTATTTATATTAGCATTACATACAGGGGAATTTGGCCTTGTAAGTGACACTGAGGAATGTATAAAAAGAAAATTCAGAAGTCAGCAAAATGCCTTGTAAATAGGGGGGCATGCTTTGCTTTTCAAAGCAGTATTACAAGCAAGAGTATGATGAGAAGAGTCTGAAAGAGATTGAAAAATAACCTTCCTAGAAAGGTTTAATTAAAATTCTGTAATGCTACAAGCACCTTATTATTGCTTCAGGGAAGAGATGCAGAATATACATATTCCACATATACTAGAGATTCCATTATGCATAGGATTTATCCATAAAACTATCCATAATCAAAACATAACTTGGGGAAAAAAAAAGATGGGCAAACGTTGTGGGTTTTTTTCATCAACCAAAACACAAGGACAATGTCTGTCCAACAGGATGTCATCTGTAGGGCGCAAGCATAAACAGTGTATAAATAATAGGTCTTGCCCTGCCACTTAGTAATTCCTTTCTTCAGCACAGGACTTGGATGAACTCAGGTAAGACAGAAGGTTCCTGCCAAGTACTCATACTCTTAAACATTTTCATAAGCTTCACTGAAATTGGAAAAGCAGCAAGTTTTTATTCCATTTATCTCAAAGCTGAGTTTATTCATCACTCAAAGTGTGTTGTAAAAGCTGTCCTTCTGTATTTACTTTCCCATCATAACTGTATTGTCAGAAAGCAAATTGGATGATTCTGTCATTTCATCCTGTGCTGGTGCCTACCTGTTGCATTTAGGAATGTAAGGGATATTCCCATGCTGCCATGACTTACGAGATAATTAACCAAAAAGAAAAATAGAAGATGCAGAAATTAACTGAAGTAAATTGGAGATGTGAAGGGCATTTAGTTCTTCATCCAAGAACAAAAGGGAACAAACAGAAAAGAGAACATCTTGCAACACAGAAAAGTCAATGTTCTCCAAACCAGAAAAGGCAAAGTACAACCGATTCTTCTCTCTACCTCATAGAGAAAAATGCTCTTTGTCTATGTAATTCATGAAAGGGCACTTCTACTGGCCCTATTAAGCCTCAGCTCTTCAGTATGGGAGGCCTACAAGAGTGGCTTTGCCTGGGACAGGAAGCCTCCTCCCCAGTACAAGAGAACTTGCAGGTCCACAGTCCAAGCCCAGCATGCTCATGTGCATTAAGCTTGTCCCACAGGCAGCCTGCAGCTCTACCAAGGCAGCCATGCAGATGGAAAGCTTGCAGGAGCTGAACCATGCTGTGTTTACATCTGTCCTGGGATGCTGCACTTTCAAAGGCACAAAGACATTGAGTCCCTCCACTGTAAATGAGATATTTTCTCACAGTGAACAGCTTGGGTATTAAAGCAGTAATGAACCATTTACTATAGGCAAAGTACTATTGATATTAATTATAAAGCTAAAATAACTTTTTCTGAAGAAAAGAGACTTTGAGGGAATTTAAATCTAACCATTTTGAGACGCTGAGAAATTTTTTAGGGAAGTTAAAATTTTTCAAATTCCCCTCATTGAAATAGGAGGTCCGTGCTTACAGCTTTTAGCTTTTGTCAATGTCTGTTGCTGGAATGATGGTTACACAAAGAAATTATGAGACTGCTCACTCCACAGCAATAGCATGTACCTTATTGTTCAACCATAAAAAAGACACATATTTCTCACAAACATTTTACATCATCCACAAAGTTATTAAGTGAAGTTTGTTCCCTTGGAATCAAAGACTGCTTTTATAACCAGTACCTTGTGAAGTTTCTGAACTTAGTCTAACAAATGTTTAATTTCAAAAATTTCAAAACAAACTGTTTCAAAATGGCTGATTTCTTCCCCCACTTTTTCTTCAGTTGAACTGTTACTGGGTCACAGTAGTAAGAGAGTCTATGAGTACATGTAGATAAACTGAAATTATTTTTATCAACAACTTTTTATCAAAGCAAGTAAGTCTCGGCAAAAGAATGCCATAGTCATAGAGTCATAAACATAGCACAAAAACACTGTCCCTCAGAAACTGCCACACAGCTCCAGAACTTTCTGTTCTGTAAAACATAAGCAAGAACAGACTTCTGGAACAAAACCAAAAGTCACATTGTTACTGCTTCACCAGATGAAACCCTGACCTGAACAGAAAGCAAGAGATGATGTGCAGCTGTGGAGGCACCTCTGCAATATGCACTGCAAGGGTCCATCCTGCAATAGACAATACCAGTATCATCACTCCACCAAAACTCTTCCTAAGAATTCCTGAAGTTACTCCCCGGCAGCAGGATGGCAAGGACTGCCCATAGCACAGCAATAAAAGAAAGAAGAAAACTGAATCTGCAGGAGTGTTGTACAAAGGAAGCCATAGTGTGCATCTTCATTCTCTAAAGCAGCAATTCACGAGAACAGTAGCACTCATGTTGAGTCCAGTTTATGCTACACTGGTACTCTGCAGTTTTACATATCATAATCATAAATGTGTTCATCTGCCATTATGTAGCATGGTTCCATGCAACATATTAATTATAATGTTTTATTTATGCACAGAGTACTGTCAGTGTTATGGCTTCAAATGTTTGCATTAAAAATACCAAAGAAAAATACAGCATGCTTTCCAAACACAGAAAAGGTATCAATTCAGTTTGTGGGTCGTAGGCTGATCTGATCAAGATCAGGTATTGGAAATACCTATCCAATTTTTGACTGATTTCCTGCCTGGAAAGCAGATTGTCAGATAAAATCCCCCTTTTTTCCAGAGAAATACAACAAGCCTGCAGAAAAGCTATTGGAGGAGTCGGCTTACAACAGAAGTATTTGTTTTACAAATTCTATTAACAAGATTTATTGGGATTATATTGTTAGTGCCCCATGAATGCTAGTTTCTGGGCTCTCTAAAATGCTGCCAGTGCTCTTGTGCTGGGACAACATTCCTGTATACTATGGACCGATATTTTCAGGATATATAATTTTCTCCCACAGCAACATTGGCATTTTTTTACAAGATGATATTTTAGTAGAAGAAAAATATTTACTAAAGTATATCTTTTTAGAAAACTCATATATATTCTACACATAGGTCTTTTGTTTTAAAATACAAGGAAAAGCATTCATGTTCTCCACGGTAGTGGAGAAGGCACAAAGATTTACTGAAATCCCTTGAAACCATGGTGTAAGAACAAGCACATTGTTCCCAAATTATTGATTTTGTTCTGAGAAATAGATAATGATAATAGTTAAGCATACCTTGAAATAATGTGTAAGCCCTTTGGAAAGCCTTAGAAGATGAGAAAATTCAAAATCAGGAGATATATTTTTCCCCATTAAAATTAAGCAGCAACCTATCAAAACAAAATTTTTTTCTCTGTGTTAATGCTTGAAATTATTATTGCCACAGAGACTGAATATGGGTTAGGGTAGGTGAGAATGAGAGAACATTTTATCTGACTTATTGCACTTTGAGGTATATTCTTCGAGCGGAAAGGCTGAATATCTGCCAGCCTCACAGAGCTGATTGGTGCCCAGGCTGTCGTGGCCATCCACAGGAAACTTACCAAAACCCCACAGAATATTCGTCCACTCGCACCATTTCAACCTAGCAGTGCCTCTGTCCTTCACACAGCTTTGTGGAGCATTTAGCAAGGCTGGAAAATTTGCTTTACAGGGGAAACCACCCTAGCTCCAAACCCACACACCGTGAAAGAAGACCTCTGTGAGTTGCCCTTGATCTTTCCTATTCTGCTTTTAAAAGGTTTCTGCTGAAGAGTTTTATCCAAGGGGTTAACTTGTGTTCCACAGTCTGTTTTTGCTCCAATAGATGCCTACTGTGTCTTGAAACCTTGTATTTCACGGGATGAGAGTCCTAGAAATCGCCTGACACCTTGGATGGTGGCATAGAGCAAAACCTTGTGCCTGCCTTCTTTAAATGTTTTCTTCCCTATTAAGAAAATCTATAGAGCCCCTATAAAGCCTTTTTTTGTAAAGTACTTTTTTTGCCTAATTCCACTGCATGTTTTTTTCTGCATTGCTAATTTATGTTTCTGGGTAAAAGTTATGTATTAGAACTCCATTACAAAGTTACACTTAGTAAACTGATGCAAATAGTTTCCTAAATAACTGTCTTTACAGAGAGTTTTGGCAGCTCCTATTAGAAATATATTTTGTTACTGAGAAGCTTCTGGTTGCAATTCTGGCAAGACAGGGAATCAAATTAATGTGCTATTAAAATAAATTGAGCAACATGCTAATTATTGCTAGAAACAAATTAGTAAAACCAGATTGTATTCATTCAAATCAGATAAATAAGTACTTCCTCCTACATGTAACTGCTTGTTTCTGCTGTAAAGCCAGTCTTTGAAAAAACTTTTGACAATGCCTTTTGACAACTGCTTTTCACTTGCTGGTGAAATGACTATTTCTATTTCTACCACTGTTCCCTATTGTACCAAATACAGTTGGCCTGGTGCTATAAAGCACTTCAAAAGGAGATGGAGCAGCATAAAAGAATAGGCTTCCCAAGAATCCCCACACCTTAACTGTAATCTCACAACTGATTTTCTGAACCTATAGGCCTATAGTATGGCAATTTCTACCCATTTTATTAAACTTTAATGTGAGAATACAGATGGCCAAACGAGCAAGCATGACCAGTGAAAAGTTTACATGACGCCTCTGTAGTGCCACAGCCTCTGCATGAAGATCTGCCTCCTGGCAGACATTTTTAGCTATTTATAGGTTGAGTTAATTATTTGCAGAACTGAAAAACAAATTCTTCAGTTCTTCCTTCAGTAGTACTTGACAAGGAATCAGGCTATGCTGTCAGCAGGATTTTCAAATCCAGTTTTCATTTTCAAATTATTTTAGAAGTTTATGTCCCATTTTCAGAAGCAAATTACTTGTTTGTTAACTCACACTTGATTCTAAGGAAATGTCTTTTTTTTCCTCCAACAACTCCATGTAGGTTTTGTTGTGGTTATTTCCTGTTGGGTTTGGGCTTGTTTGGGGTTTTTAAAGAGAATTTAAATGCCCTCAAGAACTTGTATATTTTCTTCTGAGTCAAATAACAATGGCAAGAAAACCTTAAAGCACTAACTAGGATGTACTGTCTAACAAGCTATTAACAGAACAAACTTGCACTAACTACACAGATGAGCAGACAGGGACCTTCTTGGTTATAAAATGAAGCATTTTAAAATTCTCAGCATTTTAATACACTGGGTCACCCTAAGGATAATGCAGGTTCCTCTGATTTGCTCCAGTCTGATGTTTGGACAAACAACTCATGAATTTCCTGCAGGGGCCTGAAATTTGTTTGCATTGCACATCCCTCTTCTGAAAGTAAAAGCCCCAGGAAATGTGCTGCCTTTTGTGCAACAGAGCTGAACCAAAAGTGAAGCTACCCATCTTCACTTTTCCCTGACTTTCATTTTAAAATTTCATTTAAGTAACAATAATTGAAAGGTTTTGATCATTTTTTATTTTCTTGGCAAATAGCACTTGGCTGGCTTTTTAACCATGCTTCATAAGTTGACTAGTCTTTTTTTAGACAGCACATAAAAGCTAATTCTCATTTTCTCATTACCCTTAGTTACGCTTTTTACAAACTCTTGGTGGCTTGGGGCCCTTTATTTTTCTTGCTTCTTTTTAAGTTGCATAGAAGCACCCCTTCTGAGCCTAGTTTATGGGAGAGAGGGATTTTTTTTGTTGTTGTTATTTTGACTCAGATGGTCTTTTAAGGACAGGGGCATGATTGGCATCTGCCCTGCTTCAGTTTGCTTGGCAAGGGGCCTCTGTACCACAGGGTTTTAGCCAAAAGAAACAGCCAATCTCCTTGACTCCTCCACCATGTGCTGCACGTCTCCATGTCCCTGTGCTTGATGGGCAGAGGGAGAACGACAGCGTAAGGCACATCATGAAGCCCCTGCATTTTTGTTTTCTGCAAAAGATTTTGTGTTGCTGATGAAAAGCAGATATGCAGTTACAATTCGTTGTCACTTGCTCATCCTTTCATCCATGGAACATCTACATTTACATCCTGGGCCAAGTTTACTAGCCTAAATGATTGCAAAACCTTTTCTTAATCAATACAAGATGTGGTTGGTATTTTACCAGCTGTATTTATTCCAAGGACTTTATTTCCAAAGGCCCCCACACCCACAGTAAAGGCAGCCACCCAAATCCAGTAGGTGTACACTGCCAGAAAAGTGGCTCATCACAACACCTGTGATGAGGAACTTTGTATAGTGTTAATTCTGCACTCTGAGTGATTTCCAGCTAGGTTAAGTTACAAGAAATGAGGAGGTATTTCTGTGGTTCTGCCGAAGAGGGTTCTCAGTTCAATCTGTTAATGTATCCAAAGTTTTCTCCCTACTGCATTTTACTTCCCCACTACTGACAACTTCAGTCTTTTAATACTTTTTAAAAAGTATTAAAAAAGCAATCTTTAAAAAAATAAGGTTTTTTTTTTAATGAGAGTTTTCTCCTTCGTTCTCCCTCTAACTCAGATCTTGTATTTTAAGATCCAATCTATATCAAAATGCCTATAAATCTGCCAAAAAAGAGATTATTACCTAACTATATAATTATTAAATTCATAGCAATTCACTCATTTGCAATACTGTGAGTTATTACAAGTTCACTATTTGGCTCATGCCATCTTTGAATACTTTGAAATAAGTTTAACAAGTGCAAAGATCCAAAGAAAATGTTGGCCAAACTCCATCATAAGGCATCTCAAATTTGATAGCAAATTTTCAGGCAGCTTTTTTCAGAATATTAGGACTTTTCAGATGTTTCAAGCATAATGTCCAAGATTTAAGGCAGGAAAAATTGCTTTTATTCTTGTAGTATGTGATTAGAAAAGTTAGAACTCTTTGGTGAACTTTTTAAAAGGAAGCCGTTTAGAGAAAAGTGCTGTTTCTTGCACATCTTCAAAAATTTTAATCCTTTCTTAATTTTAAAAAAGTAATTAAGGAACTGTTTTTCTCAGATGTCCATCTGCTTTTACCAACACTGCTTGCTGCAATTCACAAGCCATCATTGGCAATTTCCACTATCACAAACCCATTATTGTGATTTCAGAAAGAGCAACCTACTCTAGAAATCTACCAAGAATACCACAAACACAAAATAAATACAATCCATACAGAATAACAGCAGGAGAAAATTAACTGTAGGAAAATAAAACATTTTGCTTCACTACCAATACCATTCAGCAGCAGCTGAAACTGGGTCAAGGTATTTTAAACTAAACTGAATGTGCACACTCACAGGAAACAGAAAGCTTAAGAATTTTTGTCTGTGAATTCATGACCAATTTAAAAAGAAAATGTAAAATAGGGTGTGGAAAAGCGAAAGCTCAGAAACAGTTGATGTACATACAGTTGCAAGTCCCTGCCATTTGACAAGCTGCTACACATTAGGAGAGCAGAAAATAAGACTGTTTTTTACTCTTACTGCAGTTATTAAGCTGAGAGAAAATGGTGGTAGTGGACAGTGATAGAGACAGTGTAAATGGAAAAGTTATAAATTCTATCTTTATGTCTAAATTGCATGACTACTGAGGTTTCTATTAGGAAATATCAGGCAGAGACAAGCAGACAACTGGAAAACTGATTAAGTCATCAGCTTAAAGGTCTTGGCAATACAAGAGCTGACAACTCTGAAACAGGTTTTTGAATTCTAGATTCCTTCAACAAAATGGTAAAACCAAACTTTTGAAAACTGCGTTTGTATGTGTGTGTGTATTTTAATTCCCTCTTTTGTGACCAAGGAGTTTCACAGACACAGATAATGTTTACATGTGGTTTTCAGAGATAATTTTCAAAATTTATGCTTCATTTTTAAAATTTAAAATTTCACTTCCCAACTTCTCATATAAACATAGATCTGTATGTATAAATTCCATTACTGACTGCACAGACTATAATGGTAGAACAGTGTGTGCAATAAATGAGAATTTGTCCATGTACAAATGGAGATATCATTAAGACCACTTTTAAAAACAACATCATGCCAAACACATTCTGATGCTGCTCATAGTAATCATCACATCTTCAAACAGATTAACACCTGCCAAAGTTGAAGCATTTTCTCCTTAGAATAGAGGATAATTCAAGATAAGTTCTTTTCTAGTTTAGTTTCTTTATTCTGAAGAAAAAAAAAGACAAAAAAGTACTGAAAATGAATACATGTAGAGTTAAGTCTCTAAATAAACAGTATATTTATTTTTTCATCACAGACTCTTTTGAAGATATACATTTCCCTGACTCAGGAATCATGAGCAAGGAGTAAGTACTGTACCTAAATATTTGCCAGCCTCTCTCTGGCACTCAATATTTAGTTGGTTTTGCATCCAATTATTGATGTTAATTTTATGCTTCAGTCATGCTAAAAGGTTAAATGGCAGTCTCACAGTCTTTCCACATCTTCTAATCTGCTACTGCCTTCTACTTTTGTCCTTTCTGACACTGCCATGTCCTACTTTATCTCCTAGTTCTCAAATCACCCCTCCGAGATGATTTCTGAAAGGTGACTTTAATTCCAATACACTTGCCTCTATATAAACCAAGTATAAACCTCTAAATACTAAGTATATAAACCTGATCTGACTTTCTAGGAGTGCATTTCAGGTTTTTAAAGAAGGCTAAAGAGCCATCAGACCCATGCAAATCATGCCAGTGCTGAGGGGACGCATGGGAGGAAGTGAAGTCACAAACAAATTGCACGCGAGAAACTAAGGATCTTCCAATACCTGGGAAAAACAGGTGAAGCACTTTAGAGCCAGTTTGTAGGCAACTCTAGTAGGGCAACAAAGCCGAGGCTTGATTTTGAAGCCAGTTAAAATACACTGAATGCATGGCCAAATCCAAGGTCATATAGGGATTCAGTACCACATCCTTGCAAAGAATGCAAGCTTTCCAAATCCCACTCAAATGTCCTTCACTGTGAAACACTGCCTCCTGTGTTTCTTCTCAACCAAGGCCTTTGAACACAAAGTTTTTCAAAGCAGTTCCAGAGCCATATATTAGTGGGGAGCTATGAGGATATGTTTTAAATAATCTGGAGCCAATGGATTTTTTCCATGGGTAATAAATAGACTTTAAAATTATTATTGTGTCACATTATCCCTAAAAATACTTCTCTTGTGTAAGCATTCAAAGTGAACAATTCATCTGGGAGATGGATTCAATAACTTTTCACTTCCTTCATGTGTTTTTTTTTTCTTGCATACTTCTGCAAATTTATGTCTGCTTCTTGCAAAAATATTAAGACAGAACTGAAAGGCAAAGACTGAAAGGGACTTCTGTGTTTTCTGTTGAGATATTTTCCCCAAAGGAAACCTAATTTTCTAACAAGGTGACCCATCTTTCTTCTAAAATGACTAGTACTTATGAGGCACCTTGCTTTTTACCCATAATGAGTACCCGAATTTCTGCTCAAGTTACCTCACACCACTTACACTGCTGTTGCAACATTGTACCATTCATCATCCCTTTATCTTCATTTTACGGCGGCTTTGCTTCTGGGTAGCATCACAAAATTACTGTCCATTTGCCGCACTTAGCTATCCCCACCCTCTTTGTAGCAAACATCTAAAGCACATTGACTCATACCAGCTGCCTGGGAGTGTATGTGTTGCATCAGGATTCAACAGCACACACAGAAAAGAAATATTCAGCACTGAAATGTATTCCCTTTGCTGCAAACCAATTCAGTTATAAGGAACAGAGCAATTCATATGCTGCCAGAAATGTGTGTTTTATTTCAAACCATGTCTTAGGTAATTGAGAGCAATTACTAAAATTGAGAAAGGGAAATAACTCCCCAAATCAGTCTTTTGTTTTAGATCCTTGTGTCTCAAACATTAAAGCTTTACCTTCTTTCTCCTTTATATTTCTCTCTAGTCTTCGACAATTGTCAGAGACTGAAATATTACAGTTCATGATTTAAACATTTTTATTATGAACTTTTAAAACTTTATTACAAAAGCTGCAGAGAAGACTACCACATCCTGCATGGGGCTCTGAGAGGCCCTGGACTGCTCACTGATGAAGATAAATAAAGTAATAACTCAGGGCCGAGGACATTCACAAAGCACAAGTTTAACACCTCCAAGGTGGAGGCCACAGCCCCAGGGCTCTCAGCTGCCAGGCTCGCACAGACCCTGGCACCAAAGGGTGGGGGGAGAGGCTTTGGGTGTGTGGTCAGAGGCACAGTGCCCACCCATCCTGCCCTGTGGTCAGAGGCACAGTGCCCACCCATCCTGCCCTGAGGAGCCTTCACCCGGGAGGAAAAGCAGCAGAGGAGGTGACAGGGCCCAGCAAAGGCTCCTCAAAGGCGTCCCCAGGCCCTGCACCAGAGCACAGAGATGGTGCCACAGACCCTCAGTGCTGCAAGGGACAGGGTCACACTGGCTCCTGCAAGGGAGACACGTGGGCATTCCCACCTGCCCAAGGTGTGTAATAATCCACAGCGTTCTGTGCTCTTCGGCATGTGGCAGCGTGTCAGGGCGTGTCAGGGCATGTCAGGGCGTGTCAGGGCATGTCGGGGCGTGTCAGGGCGTGTGGCAGTGTGTCAGGGCGTGTCAGGGCGTGTGGCAACGTGTCAGGGAGTGTGGCAGCGTGTCAGGGCGTGTGGCAGCGTGTCGGGGTGTGTCAGGGCATGTGGCAGAGTGTCAGGGCGTGTCAGGGCATGTGGCAGCCTGTTGGGGCATGTTGGGGTGTGTTGGGCAGTATTGGGGTGTGTCAGGGGGGTTGGGGCGGTGTCAGGGCATGTGGCGGTGTTTCGCAGCATGTCAGGGCACGTCAGAGTGTGTGGCAGCATGTCAGGGCATGTCAGGGCATGTCGGGGCGTGTCGGGGAGTGTCAGGGCATGTGGCAGCTTTTCAGGGTGTGTCAGAGTGCGTCAGGGCGTGTCAGGTTGTGTCAGGGCACTCTCCCTGTCCCCCCACCCCCCATGCACACTCCTTTCTCTATTTCTTCCTTTCTTTCTTTTCTCTTTCCTTCTCTTTGCCTCTTTTACCATTAAATAAAATGCATGAATTTTTTGGCACCAGCATTTAATCTCTTTTGGTTTTAATCTCATTTTTAGGAATATTTTGAACCTTCCAAGCTCTTTCCGGTTTATGCCCAGAGACTTAGTTTTCTTTGTTTTCTGGGTTTAAACCTGATCACAACAACTGTCTTTCCACATTGTCTCTTCTCCATGGGTTTTTTCCATGTTTCCTTCAGTGCTCCCAAATGATGGGAGCCACCACACAGGGCTTTCCTTTAAACACCATTTAATTCCTTTCACAGATCCTCTGATTACTAACATGAAAATGTATTTTTGACAGTTGGAAAGCTTTAATTTGATGTAATATATAAGTGAACAAATCATAGACTGGTTGAGGTTGGAAAGTATCTCTGAAGGTTACCTCGTCCAACCTCCCTTCTCAAGCAGGATCATCTAGAACAGTTTGCCCAGGGTTGCATCCAGTTGAGTTCTGTTTATCTTCATTGGATAGAGAATCTGAGAAAATTGTGCCAGTGTCTGATCACCCTCAGAGCAAGGAAGTTTTTTTCTTTCACTTAAACAGAATTTCCTGTATTTTGGTCTGTGTCCATTGCCTCTTGTTCTGTCACTGCACACACAAAATAAAAATCTTGGCTCTTTACTCCTTCCTGTCAGGTATTTATGAACACTGATAAGATCCCCCCCAAGCCTTCCCTTTTCCAGAGGGGACAGTACCAGGTCTCTCAGGCTCTCTTGTCACAAAAGGTACTCTGATCCTTTAATCATCTTCATGGTCCCTTACTGGACTCACTCCAGCAAGTCCATCTCTTTCTATTGCTGGTTAGCCCCAAGTTCCATACCCAAGATGAGGCTTCCCTGGTGCAGAGTCACCATCCTCAACCTTGCTGGCAATACTGAGCATGGATCTGGCCTTCTTTGCTGCCTCATGCTCAGCTTGGTGTCCATCAGGATCTCTGGATCCTTCTCTGCCAAACCGGTTTCCAGACTCAGCATGGATCGGTGAATGGAGCTGTTTCTTCCCATATGCAGAAGTCTGCATTTCCCTTTCCTGAGCTTTATGAGTTCCTTCTCTGCCCATTTCTCCACCGTGTTGAGATCCCTCTGAATGACAGTACAACTGACTGCTGTATCAAGAACTCCTCCCAGTTTTCCATCTCCTGAAAGCTTGCTGAGGCTGCACTCTGTCACATGATAATGAAAACATTATACACTATTGGCCCCACTATCAACACCTGTGGTACACCACTAGCAACTGGCCTCCAGCTGGAATTTGTGCCACTGGTCACAACTCTTTGGGCCTACATATTCAGCGAGTTTTCATTGCTCTTTATTGACCATGTGCCTAACTCACATTCATCTCATCTATGAGGATGAATCATAGATGTATATGCACATTCTATTATGCTGTAGCTCCTTTTTCCTATTCTTTTCCCATTCTTCTAAGATCATGCTAGAAGGGATGTTATCTCATCTTGTACTTACTTTAATGTCTCTGACATTCTTAGAGTGGGGCTGGATGGAGCAATGCACCTTGTGATTGGTGTTGAGACTGTGCAGTTTGGGGAACAGTAATTTTGCTTCAGTATCAAATTTTGCTGATTTGTAGTGTTAATAGTCCAGGGGCACAAACACATTTCCTTTTCTTCATATGTTTGCTTCAGGGAAGAACTCAAATTCAGGGAACATAAAGGAGGCATATAACTTCCTGTTTGAAAATTTGCAGAACCCTCAGGTTTTGCATGTCACAGAGTCTACAACAGAAGCCGTACTTCAGAAAATGTTATTTTTGGCAGCAGCAAAAGGTCATCGTTTGGGGAGGGGGTGGGGTTAGTGAGATTCTTTTAAGGTATGGCACTCTTTTCAGACTTGGATCCACCAGTCAGGATCACCTCACATTTCCACAGAGAGCAAGGGACCTGCAGCTTCTGCCTACCACCCCAATGGGAATTATAAGGATCTGTGAAAACGGTGGGTTTTTTCTGTAGAAAAGCTCAGCCTCTATTTCATCTTCTCTTGTGGTTGTTTTTAGGCACCCCAGACACCAAGAAAATGTCACTGCAGAAACATCCTACAGCTACCATGACCTGTAAAGAAACAGCTAACTCAGCTTAAACTAGTCAGCTCACTACTGAGAGTAACATACCAATAGCAGCTCACTGCTCGTTGCAAGCAACCTTGGAGGATTTACCTCCATGAACAGAAAAGGCTCTCAGTTCAAAACTAGCTCTAGCAGATTCACCTTGACTGAAGTCCCTCTAGTAACTAAATTATGGAGGCAGGTTTTGTGCATGAAGTCAAATTTGTGTGTGTGTAGGAGCACTGACATGATAACCTAGTACAAAATTGAGTTCTGGCAGGTAATGCCAGTCAGCTCCTTACAGCAAAAGAAAAGGTGTGTATAATACCCAATATCAAGTCATTCTGTCTGAAAAATTATACCTGTGCTGCACTTGCAGATTTTATTCTTCAGATGGGGAAAGGCAGTGCCCAGGTTTAGCTAAATCAGAAGTCTTCATTAATACACATTTTCTGAGCTATCACAAAAACACCCTTCATTTTTAAGGAAGTTAGACTTTCATGGGGCCCTGGACCTACAAACAAGAAGGGGAAAACACTAATTAGAAACCTAAGAACCATTTCAGAGGTCCCGACAGGTTTATATATGCTTTGTCATACCTTTTATGGGTGTCAAATACATAGACAGACAGCTCTCCATCAAAGCTTACCCTTGTTTATTAAACTGTGATCTTTGTGGGCCCCTTCCAACATAGAATATCTTATGATTCCATGACTGACCAGTGGCAGGACTCACCCAGTGTGGGTCTTTAATTTTGAATGTTTAATAAAATCCAAAAAAATGGTCATGTGTTAATTTAGACCATGACACACATTCTGTAAATACAGAAATTCATTAATCACCGAATGAACTACTGTAGTTCCTTCAGCTGGCAGCACAACACATGCCTGTGAACCTGACCAGTATAGCTTTTGTGGAAAAATCCCATACGTATAAAGTCACTTAGCACTTATCATATCACATTTATAGTCAGTAAAATAATACAAAATAAGAAATGGGCATGTTTTCTCTCCTATCATTAGAAAAATAAAGTCATTTATTTCCTCTAACATGGAAGTCTATTCAAATAGCAGCTTTAAGTCCATGGGCTTAAACTATGTTACAATCAACATTCTCTTTCATGCTCAAGCAAAAGATATTCCCAAAATCTCTCAAACCCTTGCTGCAGTCAGTTATCTGGTACAAAAAGCAAAGCCATAACCCATTATTCCTGGTATTTTTCACTAAGACCACAAATGAAAATAATATCTCAACTGGAACTCTCTTTGTACATCACAAAATAACATCAAAGAGCACAAACAACCTTTGTGGTTCACCCTTCCACATACTCTCTCTCTTGGAGTGCAGTACAGAAATGGGGTTAACACAGAGTTTCTGGAACAGTGCACTCATCCTGCTTTCTGTTTTTTCATTTCATTTTCTCACAAAGCTGACCAGAGGGAAGGAACACGCAGCTGCGATTACTCTCTTCAAGGTCTAATAACAGCCATGCAATATATCATTTTAAAATACATTTTTTAAATGAACAAGTTGCCCTCGAGGCTGAAGACTGCTGAAATCTCCCATGCTAGATCAAACCACCGCTTTTGGTTTCAGCCACAGCCCCTGCTGCGACTGCTCCTTTGAAGTGCTCGCAGGTAGGGGCAGCTCAGCAGAGAATGCCCTGCTGTGCTAAACCAAGGAAGTTGGATCCAGAGATCTTATTTTCTGCTTGTTCTGGAAAAAATCCTGCTGAGCTGCAGGCATAGGTATTCAAATTGGAGGGCTATAGGTACATTAGAATATTGCAATTGATTAAATGACATTTTGCATGGGATAGGAGCTCAGATTTAAGCCAGGGTCTTGGTGCCTTAGTGTAATATAGCTATAAACGGAATTTCAACCTGTGTTTTAAAGCTGGTGGCTTACTTTTGCTGTGGGAGTGGGTTTTAACTACCTCTGAGACTGAAGACGTGGTATCACCTGCCTCTAAAGTAGATACAGAAATGTCTCTCTGCATTGAGAAACAACTCTTGAAGTCAAGTTCCAACTAAGATACAGCAAATTTAAAGGCAATATTTTAAGACAGTGTATTTCTTTGTCTGCAGAGAGGAGCTTCAGCCCCAGCTGTCAGTACTTCAAAGGCATAGATTCCACAGCTGGTACTAGAGTTAGAATTAAGATGCCAGCTTCAACATATGCTAGATTTTATGATCAAGAGTTTTTCATCATCAGTTTTATTAATGTATACATTTTAATAAATTGGAAGTCATCTATAACACTAATTTGCAATTTTAAATACAGCTACACTCTTAAGTATTATCTAGATGAAGGAGACATTTTAGAATTTGTGAATTATTTACATTTTTCACATGTTTTCCTTTCCAAAGGATCAGACATGTACCTCCTATAGTTTGGTAACATGCTGAAACCAAGACTTGCCTTTATTAGCATGTCTAGGTAGAACTTTCCTATGATCAATCAAGGCCTCTGAAATATTTATACAGTATACTGAGGAATGACTCTATATCCTAGCCAAGCACAACATTCAAGCAGCAAAAAGGCCAGTGCTACTACATGGGAAGATGGCATTATTTCCTGGTCTTTCTTTTGAACAAGCTGATCCACAGATAGTGCAGTTCTGCCATTCTCCATCTCCTGAGTTTGGAGCCTAAAGATAGGATCTAGAGGTGGGCAAAGGACACAACAGGAAAATCCCAGCTGGTCCATTGTCTACAGAGTGTATTGAGCCAACAGGACTGGAAGAGAACAAGCTTTTTGGGGGCTATCAATTCCATTTTTAGTCATGGGGTTTGTTTCATCTGAAATGAAGCCTACTTTGAAGAGTTTGCCCTTTTAATGAAAAATCTAAGCCAATAATTTACAGCCTTGGTGACAAAAACGTCTCTTTTAAAAATCCTTAAGATTTTCTTGGTGAAATAGCTATATTTTGCTTTGTCTGAATTATTTCATACACAAGGCATTCTAGTGTATTTAGCTTTGTTTATATGTTTCCTCTCCTTCAAAATGAAATGAAAAGAGACAAAAATGTAGAGAACAAGATGAAATCAGGAGCAAAATCGAAGTTAAACTAGAGACAGCTCGAATCTTCCTGAGAGTCCTTTCTGCATACTCATTATACCTCCCATTTCCTCCCTCCCTTCTCTAGGCAAGAGGCAACACTGCATTTTATTAGCCCATGATGAGAAGCAGTACAATGTTTGCTATCTGGCCAGGCTGGAATTACTGTCAATTCAGCTGCTCTGAGCAAGAGACATTAAAGAGTATCTCTTGTTCCATACTGGGGTTTACATTTTGTCTGCAGCTATGAAGCTTTTTCAGTCTTTTTAACAAGGGCAGTACAATGTCTTTGGAGGGATTATATTTTCTTGCCCTTTTCTTACTGCAACTTAAAGTATAATAGAGAACCATGGAGTAACTATAATGCTGTAATTAACTGGAGTGACTCTGCTGATGTTATTAACCATGAGCATATAATTCAAGTGGCTTCTGAAGAGCCATAAAGCCCCAGGAGTGACATACAGCTCCATATTCACTTCATAACCATCTGTTATTATCAAAATACGTTGGCTTTTCCAGTTCATGGTGAAAGTTTTGAAGTAATCCCTCTCTATGAGATGTTGGAAAATGCTTTTCTAGATGGTCCATGACTGGGGGAGTAGGCAAAAATTATAACACATTTGTACTAAATATCAGTTTTATTTTACTGTATCAGAGCCAAGACATGCTTATAATTCTTATTGCCCTTTTATCTCCCCAATGCAATATTCTTTTTCATTCTAATTCTTCATTCTGGGCAATTTATGTACATCTGACATAACTGTAGCATTAGGGAGAAGTGGAAAACAGTCAGTTCAAAGCCATTATGACTCTCCCTGCCCTGTGGTGCAGAGCTCAGCTTGTGTGAGTTGTCATAGCTTTATTAAGGTCAAGGTTCCAGCAACTGGTAGAGCATCTGATGTTCGTATGGTTTTGATCTGAACACACTCACAATTTCCTTCCCATCTGCTTCCCTTTACATGCTAAACATTTATATTTCAAAAACTGTGTTATTAGAATTTCACCTTTTAATTCACATACAAGCACTTAAAAGATTTTAAGGTGCATATGCCATCTCTGCCTTCTGGGAAAGCAAGACAAAAACCATGGCTGGCAGAGCAGAGCTTTAGCAGGGAACTGTAGCAAATATCTTAGGGAACTTGGACATGATTTTGTAATAGAATGAGTTTTGAGCTATCCAGGTAGGTCTCAGATTCAGGCCTGTGTTGAAGTTATAAAGCCTGTGGCGCAGCAGGAAATTCTAATTAAGGTGTGTTTAGATTTTAGAATAGCTTTGTTGTAATCACGGTAGCTACCTTAAGACTGAAATTGTTTGCATTTTTTTTTACTCTGTATACCAATTAGAAAGCACCTGTAATTGTAAACTATCTGAGCTCTATATAACCAGCCATTTTGAGATAATAAAGGGAGAACACATGACTAACCATATTGGTCATATCATCCGTTGCTCTGTTCCAGCTCCTGTTATTAGAGGACCCTGGTTTTAGGCAACAATCCTTAAATTTTTGACAAATTTCTTGATTTTTTTTTTCCTGCTTCCCTTACTTTATGCAATATCACTCTAATTCTACTTTTACAAATCATGTAATTTTCTGGACAAATTGGAATGGAGTCTGGAATTTCTGTGAATTCATTGGCTAGGGTCTGACAGCCCCATTGGACTGAAATGGGGATCCTGGGCCAGGGCATTGGGCTGGGCCAGTGGCCCCAGGGTTAGTTGGTCAGAGTCTTTAAGGATTATTAGTGCTCTCAGGATCCTGGCAGTAGATGATCAGTAGTAACAAGAAGCTCTAAGCTACCTTTAAGGTTCAGAATTGGGGTTGAGGCTAAAGGCATGGATTTATGAGCTGGCTTTAAACGGTGTCAGATATACCCCACAGAATTAGGATGTGGGCTGACAACAGCAGCATGGTGGTTAGGTCTATAAAAGGTTTTGTTCAAGTACAGTTAAGGCTAAATTCTACTAAGGAAATAAATAAATATAGTAAAAGGCACTGTTTATTTCTGGATCAGTATAGGCTAGGACGAGAGCTGTGAATAAGAGTTTAGCTGCCCAAAAACCTAAAGCACAGCAATGGGGAAAAAAAAAAAAAAAAACCCAAAGAAAATGGATTTCCTTGGGTTTTTTTACTTCTGGGAATGAACAGGAATACATTGCAAATCAACTGAAAGCCGAGGACAAAGGGCTTCCTTCAGAAAAACAGATGGGGTTTTGTGCATATGTCAATGGTCACTTCAGCATGGGCAAATACTGAATACAGATGCCACTTCCAAAAAGGTTTTGATTGTAATTGACATTCTTGATTATTAGATACTACCAGTATTATGTTTGAAGCTGAGACCAAAGTACTGGCACGAGCAATTCCAGTGATCTGTCGAACTAGATGGAAAACTGTCCAGTCTTTCACAGGAACTTTTCTGAAGTCACCCCATTGGGCACACCACCATAGTGAAGCTGGCTGGGTACAGCACCACTGATCTGGGCCTTGAAAGTAAATCAGCTGATAGCATTTTGAACACCCTCCAGGACAAGCAACAGAGACTGCACTGTGCCCGTGGGTTAGCTGAAAATATGAGGGCACTATATAGATGGCAAAGAACCTCTGAGTCTGATGTCACTACAGCAAAAATACATCGTGAAATAAACGCACAGCAAATTTCCCAAGGAGATGGGTTTATATAGCAAAGCAGTCATAGTTTCCTGCAGCAGATTAGCCCAACCCCTGAGGAAAAGACCCCTGCTGGGAGCTCGGCGACCATCTAGCAGAGTGGCCAGAGACGGCCTCCTGCTCAGGGGAGCCATTTTTATACCCCTCAAAGGGGCCCCGCCCCTTTCCCTCAGCGTCTGTCCCCTGGGGGCAATCTTATTGGACGCTGTCAGCTTGCCCTCTGGGTGATTGGCTCGTTGTGTCAGGTGGTGTTTTGGGCTTTTAATGATTGGTTCGGTCTCCGTCCAACCCAGAGCAGAGCTCCCTCCCTTATGCTAATTTACTGACGTCACCCGTTCTCCTGCCTCATTCGCTCCAACGGAGCCCTCAGCTCTCAGCCACCCCCAAACCCTAGGCCCTGGGCTAATACACTGAGCCCCTCCTGCCGCTAGCTAACCTCTCCCAGCTTCCAAGAGACACAGACATCATTAACATAGAAACCCCCTAACAGATGGTTAAACACCCCAGTTAAGAAACAATTAACCTTTTAATTAACAACCACCCATTAACCTCCTAATTAACAGTGAACATGAATTAACGCTAACTACTTAACAGACAAAGGGCTATGAAAACCAACATTCCTCTTTCATTTATAACATATCACATTATGTAAAACATTCCATTCTAAAAAGCATGGTTTTAAACAAATACATTAATGTTCTCTTCAGGAGGAAAGGATGGAGTATCTCCCTAGACTCATCTAACCTTCCTCTGGTGGTATCTTGAAAATACATTTTGTTGGGGTTTTTTACTGTAATAGATATTATAGAAACCTTAAAGACAACTGTATTACTGTACTACAGGATAATTGGTGCAAAAAAGGAATATAACAAACCAGATCTCAGTATGCTAATTCATGTTTGTAAATTAAAATGATTTTCCCTTCTTCCAGTACATGCTCACATTTGGCAGCCTGTAAGCTTCTAAAGTGCCCCTTGCCCTCCTGGTAGCATCCTGATGATGGTACTGGTGATACTGCAGAGAAAAGTACAAGACTTTTGCAGCCCTCCTTCTCCAGCATGAAATTTCTGTTCCGTCAAAAAAGAGTACCTCTGTGGCTATCACTGACATCTTGGCAGCAAGAAATTTAAAAAAAAGACTTACTGACTCACATGAATACCAAGGGAAAATCAAAATACCTGAGAATAGATGTTTTTATTAACAGAAAGGAATTCCTTTGAAAAAGTGCATACACATACTGAAGAAGGTATAGAATTTCTGAAAAAGGTTTGTAGTAACAGCCAAGGCAGAAGAGCATAAATTATGCCTTCCTTTTGACCTCTCCTGGATCCCTTTCTCTAGGTTCTGTCCCATACTGTAATGGGAGAAAGAATAGCAACAATGGTAATTTTGGATGTATAAGTTACATTGAATGAAACTTTTATTTGTTGTAAATGGATTAAGTTTGACTTAAAAACCCAGCATAACTCTTTTCAGTTTTCACCAAAGACACTGCTGAAGTATCTTTTTTCCTGAAGTAGAGCCTACCAGTTCTCATTTGACTGACTTTCCCAGCATAAGTTTCTATTTGCAGATATTTTGCACGTATTTTCTTGACATTTAACCTTGTGTTGTTTAATTTGGGACTGGAGGTCAGAGTTGGGTTTTGCTAGGCACACAATCTGAACAGAGGACACTAGGAATGGCATTATTTTAAGTGTCTCCTTTTTGCATTGTCAATCTTTAGTTCATTTTGCTGAATTCTTTAATTTGTTTGGAATGTACATCTACACATTAATATGCCCATACTAAAGTATTCTGCAGTATGCTAGAATATGAGCATGCAGTAATGGTACCACTATTGAAAAAGGAATGTTGGAAAAGCCATTTGTTTACAGTCCTGTGTTTTGACAGACTTCTATTGCAAAGAAAAGCATTACAGGAATCTGATCAAACCCCTTGAAAGTCGGTGAGAATTTTCCCATAAACTTATTTGGCATTCATTAGATTATGAATGAAATTGATGATGGAATGATGTAATATTAATATACTGCCATAAACTGCAGAAGTAGTAGAGGCGAAGGAGATATTTTGAGAAGGTTATGACATTAAGTTAGCACTATTGGCTTCTACCAAGTAGCCTGATCACTGTACTCTCCCCTAATACAAAAGTAGCATGTTTGGCCTCTGCTCCTCTAAGCAATATCTAACAGCAACTAAAGATGCAAGAAACAAATACAAGAATAAAAAATAAATTGTTACAGTTAAATGGAAGAAATTAACTAGCCCAGTGTGGAGTCAAGCCCCATTCCCAGTCTAATTTCAAGACTACTTCATGCCCACAGTATGGAAAACTTGAGGACTGGTTCAAGTTTTATCCTGTTCAAATTCCCAGGCATCACAGACAAATGCCACCTAACAAATTTGTGCTGATCCTTTATGAAAATCCAGTTATTTACAAAATAGTTTGTTTGTGGTTCCTGGACTCTGTTTCTGTTGAATGGCCCTCAAGGAGAGAACTGAGACAAAGATTAAACATCAGGCTGCAGTTGAAAGTTGAAAGATGATTTAGGAAATCTTTCTTAAAAGTAACATTGTGCTGCTTGTGAATTGTGTCTGGTTTTCATCTTTGCCTGCTACCAAAGTCAGGCACTTATTCACAAAGGCTTCAGAAACAGCAAGGTCTATTCCCCTCCAGTCCCTCTCCTTTAGCAAGCTTTTCACGCAGACACCCAGCCTTGCCCCTAAGTGCATGTCTGCTGCTGTCAGGCAGCGTGAACTGAAATCCCAGGAAGCCACAAGACCAAGTAGCTGGCAGTATCCAGCCATGAGTTCTCTAGAACTGATACCTCCAGAGTGGGTCACAACTGTAGAAGAGTGGGCAAAAGCTAGAAGAGGGTTAGTCTGGGATTAGTCAGAACAGACACCTGATAATTGTAATGTAGGTCAGGAACATGAGATTTTATGCCAAGATGGATGATTGAGAGAGAGGAAGAGAGAATTCTTCTGAAGTGGAGGACTTTTGGTGGTTATTTTCTATTTTCAGAGGCACTTAGATACATCCAGAGAAAAACTACTCTTTTCAAACATGAATGCTGACACTGTGTCGACAGCAGGTTAATTCAACCATGTAATTTATATTTTAAGACCAAAATCTGAGTGATATGAATGTTTAAATAAGCAAATATAACCTATTCGGCAATGTCTCTTCACTTTCTCCCAAAAGAAGCATTTCTTACCTTTGAATTTTCAGTGTGAGTTCTATAGATTGCTAAATCAAGACATCAAAATATTCTGAAATTTACATATAATTAATAAATACCATTTTCCAGTCAGAAATCCCCTGCAGAAACCACTGGTTTACTATTTGTTGTTCTCACTGAAGAACTTTGTGTTTAGGAAATGCCAGTGAGGCTTTTCCTAAAAAAAAAAAAAAATAAATACAAAGAGGTAATTAAAAAATGAAAAACAATAAAATTAATTATCTTTGTTTGTGTTTTGCTGATGATTCAAAAACTCCATCAATATGCTTATAAATGAAAGAAACAGCTATGAAGGTACTTGCTTGCTTTCATTTTTACTTGGAAGCATTACCACTATACTTACGTCTAATACAGCATGGAAACCACTCCTGTGAGAACACTTGGATCAATCATTTTCATCCTCCTGTAAACTGGATTTTATTAGCAACCTGTAAGTACAGTGTGGCACTATTGGATTCACAAATACTAAGAATGTGGATATAGGTTTAGAGGACAGTAGCTGTGAACTGGAGTGCTTTAGTGTACCCTGCTCTTTTCACCAGATACTTCTCCCCAATATTTCACCAATATTTCTCCCCAGCCTTGGGCAGGGTAATTTTATTCTCCCTGGATACTGAGAGCCATATTTTAGGCTGCATTCTATGTCTGAGAGAGAGGGATCAAGGACTTACATTATTACATTTATATGCAGATTAGTCCACCTTGACTCAGATAGAGTGAAATTAAATTAAAAGCTGCTTACCTGCTAGCTCCTTCCTGACAGCAGGTAGCAAGAACAGAAATGGCATTTTCTTCAAGTTCTACCTTGTTAATTGCCTGTTATATGCAATAGATAGGCTCAGGCTGTTTTATGATTTGCTGTTGTAGAGAAGTAACAAACTATTGTCATAATGGGAATAAGGAGGGAATTTTGATCCAGGCACTTTAAGTCAAATGTCTGCTGAAACAGTAGGTTTGCCTAGGGCTATGGGGCAGACTGCCAGAGTCTGGCCTCTGGTATGTGCTCAAAAGAGCATTGACAACACCCCGGAGAGTGCCGAGTCTCACAGCACCCCCGAGGTTCTCTGGTGTAGCCAGCACCACATCCACTGAGATACAATATCATCTGACTGACTTCTTACTTGCTCCCAGGATGTTGCTCATCCATGGAAGAGGGTGATAATAAACCTTCAGCTCCTCTGACCACTGAGGCTGGGATTCCTAGGTATTCCCTAGGTGAGTGGAAAGAGCAGAAAACTAGAAAGTCTTAGCTTCATTTTTCATATGAAGCAGACCCCAAAATGTCTGGCAGGTGGTAACTCAAAGATTCAAGAACTAGTGAGACATTTAAGAAGTGAAAAATTTTTCTCTCTGACTTCCCCAGGTGAATAGGGATTTGCACCCTTCATTACAAGATGCAGGGACAGAGATAAGCAATATATTCTGATGTCCAAAGCTGAAAAACAATAAAAATAACTTGGTAGATACCAACACAGAAAAAGTCTGAAAACTGTACTGCTTATGAGAGGGACAAAAGAGAAAATCATTTAAAATATATATGAATATTTGAAAATACACATACTGTAGTAGAATTATCTTTAAGTGCCATGATTTCAAATTCTGCGTGTTTTCTGAGACTGCTTTTGTTACAAGGATCTTCGTGAAAAAGTAAAACACATTTGTTCCTCTTCATGCCTTTGCTCTTCATTCCAGAAGAAAACCTCTATGATTTAAATGTGAAATATCTCACGGGTTTGCACGGATGCTAGAGAATGTAA
Organism: Erpornis zantholeuca; assembly: GCA_013400515.1. Classification (NCBI taxonomy): domain Eukaryota; kingdom Metazoa; phylum Chordata; class Aves; order Passeriformes; family Timaliidae; genus Erpornis; species Erpornis zantholeuca. The sequence goes on along the minus strand of VZTN01034364.1, from coordinate 112,389 downwards.
AAATGAGTGTAGTCGCAGTGATGCAACCCTAAACTTCTACAAAGTGTTAATATCATCCCAGGAACAGATTCAGATGAGGCATTGTAATTCAATGACTTCAATTTCTATGATCACAAACCACCAGTGCTTCAAAAGCCTCTTTTTTTACTGTTATCATGTTACTATAAACCACTTTACACACCTAAAGAATTCCCTCAGTCGTGTCCACTCAGTTTAGAATTTACCTCCTTGGACTGGAAAATGTGAAAACCCTGTCCACATGATAGATTTGGTTCCTTTGTAGTCTTACTCATCTTCTCATAGAATACATGATTTTCAGTGAGTTTAGCAAAACTTACTGAGAGACAATTTTTATTCATTCTTAACAAGCATTTCTATTTCAATCCACTGCTTGCCTAATCTCTCTGCTGTACACTGTGCCATGGCAGAGCTGTTATTTTAGATAAGAAAGTGCTTGGCATAAGCAAGCACAGTAATAGGAACAGTAATTACAGGTACCCAGGCCTCCCAGCAGCATTCTTCCAAGTGCCAGATGTCTGTGGTTACCTTTCAGGTATCCACAGCCTCTGTCTCTCCTGACAGCATGACTTCAGCCAGACAGTCACCGCCTGACAATTTAGCAGTGGTTCAAACTAGAGGAACCTGACTAAATTGGGGTTATCCTGTAGTCCAGGAGTTGAATGGGTCATCCTTGTGAATCTCTTCCAATATGCTGTGGATTCTACAAAGGCAAGTTGATTTCAAAAGTATGGACTTGAGGTGAGAGATGCTTAAATGAGTACATGTTATAAATGAAGCTGCGGTACTCCCTTGTGCAATGTATATACCATTAACTAAACAAACAGGAAAGATAATTCAAGGAAGGGGCAGGCTCGCTGTTCATACCACTTTATTCAGAGACAAAATTGTCATGACACGCCTCCCCAGGAAATCTTTGCCATGTGGTTCAGATTATATTGCAACATTTGGCTTGAAATGACCCATACTACTCTGTTGTTGTGTGAATATGTTTTATCTGATTCACTACAAAAGTTGTGGGAAGAAATACATGCCAAAGACTGAATCTTTTCCAGGCATTTCTTTGCAAGGCGTGGTGTCATGTACAACAACAAAGACCGAATCTCAGTTTTGGAACAGCAATGGCTTAAAAGGAGAAGTCTCTGTCAGTGTTTGTAATTAAGACTGAGTTAAATGTTTTCCCCTCCTGAAAGAGTGCAGGTTTTGATTTGAAATATGCCTTAGTAGAGTGTCAACCTTTGCTTCAACCACAATGGCCTCCATTTGTTCTCTTTTTTCCTCCTCCCATGCAAAATCCTCTGGCTAGGATTCATTACAGTAATTCCACATTAGCTAATACTCTAATACAAATATAAGTGCATTCTGTGTATCCTAAATGTCAGCCTGAATATCTGTACTAACCAGTACTAGAGAAGTAGCATTTATAACACATTCACCAGGGACTTGATTCCCTGATAAAGCTAGTTTCAATATCGTCTACGATTTTGTATGTAGGACTTGACTACTGCATCCAGTTCTGGAGTCCCCAGCACGGGAAGGACATTGACCTGCTAGAGTGAGTCCAGAAGAGGCCACCAAGATGATCAGAGGGATGGAAACCTCTCCCATGAGGAAAGGCTGAGAGGATTGGGATTGTTCAGCCTGAAGAAGCGAAGGCTTTGGGGTAGCCTAATTGCAGCCTTCAATATCCAAAGGGAGCCTACAAGAAAGACAGAAAGAGACTTTTTACAAGGCCATGTAGGAACAGGATATGGGGAAATGGCTTCAAAGTGAAAGAGAGCAGGTTTAGATTAGATATTAGGAAGACAATTTTTAGCACAAGTGTAGTGAGGCACTGAAATACATCAAGTATTTGTGGAAGTGCTTAGGGTCAGGTTTGATGGGGCCATGGGAAGGTGTCCCTAGTCTAGGGGAAGCTGTCCCTGCCCACGGCAGGTTGGTTGGAACTAGATCATCTTTAAGGTCCCTTCCAATCCAAGTCATTCCATGATTATATGATTCTTCCAAAGAGCTGGCACTTTGCAGCTTGTTACTGCAGTTCGGCACTAGAGAAATGTTTCTATTTGACATTTTTAAAATCTGCAGTTAACCAGTACAATAATTAATTGCTGTTCATTCAAACTTGTGTTTCTGTCTGGACTGATAGTGTGCTGATTGGTTTCTGTATTTACATGTAGCATTTTAAAGGTTGCCAGGAAAAACTGGAGCACTCTTTTTGGAAGAAGATAATCCAAATTAATTGTGCCAGTCATAATTTCTAAGTAGTTCTGCAAGTGATCAGTTACATAATTTTGCTAAGATAATAGAGCCTTTAATATTTATTATTATGTTCCTAGCATTTACTTTAGGTAAAAAGAACAGAACAAGTCTCCTCCAACACAGCGCACTTGGAGGACTATTGTAGTTTAAATGTGGTAATCAAAAAAGCATGTTTTATGGAGTATTTTTCGTAAGTCACAACAGTGAGTACAGTGTTGCCATGGATGATCTTATTACTGATTCATAAAACTGACCTTTAAAAATTAAAAGAATCAAAAAGCTCCATTTTAGGGCAGGAGTTGGGATTATATAAAAGTGTTCAGGCCTTTGCCTTGGACCTGAATGATATTTATATGCCAGTGTCAAAACTGTGATCCTGAGCCCCATGTGGTCAGCTGAAAGGTCAAATGGCTCTTCCCTCCCTTCCTGTAATCCCTACCTGCTGATGTGCCTGCAGCAGGCTACCACTGACTAGGGAAAGATGGAAAACATGTCAGGAAACTTGTGGCTTGAGATAGATACAGTTTAGTAAGAAAAGGAAAGAAAAATAAAAAAACTCAAAAAGAAACAAGTGGTGTAAACAGTGGCTGTCTTCCAAAAAGACAAAAACGCCTCACTTGTTTTTTTTTTTGCTGAGCACATGTTGTGCAGTGTGGAATATCCCTGGGGTTAGCTGGGGTCAGCTGTGCCAGCTTTGTCCACTTCCAGCCTCTGCCCACCCGCAGCCTACACACTGGGAAGGCAGAACAGAAAAAGAGAAAGCCTTGGTGCTGTGTGAGCACTGCTAACAACAGCCAAAACACAGTGTGTTGTCAACACTGCTCTGGTCACAGATCCACAGCACAGCACCCTACAGACTGCTCTCAGCACAATTAACTCCATCCCAGACAGAGCCAGTACAGCAAAAATATCTGGCATAGGGAGGTAACTGTGCCTCTCCAAAACTCTCACACTGTCCTTCTGCACATAGTTAGAGCATTCAGGAACAGGAATATTTGGGCTCACCTTTTGAGAGATCCAAGCCCTCTTTGTGGATAGCACCCACAGGATGAGGACTGCAGGGTATTCTGGTAAGAAGCATTCATCACCTGCCCAGGCACTGTGCTGAAAACCTCCCCTCCTTCATCAGCACATAAGCAAACTGTGAGGGAAGATTTAAGTGGTGCAGGTGCCCAGCTGGGGCACAGGAGCCCACACTGGGTTCCTGTACCTCTTTTCTTTTCAGTGAAGAACTAATATATAAGCAAGATACAGTAATGGTCACAGTACAAAGTTACATACCTTCTCTGACTACTAGATTATTTCATACAGGTGGATAGCTATCCCTTGCTTTTCCTCAGAGGAGTGTCTGCCCAGTGCTCCCAGCTGTGTTCTGCAAGCACTGGCTGCACCTTCTCTGCAGCCTGAGCAGCCACCAAGACTCATTTCAGGCAGCTGCTCTCTGCTAGCTCGCAGCTGCTCCCTGTTCAGCAAGCTTGAGATTTCAGACCCTGCTTTGAGGTGTCTAACTCGACAGGCACCAGCCAAAGAAGTTCAATCCAAGATCTGTAAAAGACCTGTAGCCCTCTTAAGCAGCATCTCAAGGCCAGGCAAGATACACCCAGGCATCCAAAACAGCAAGGCACACCTGTGTTCAGCCAACTTTGAAATCAAACCTTATCTCCAATAGTGACCTAGCCCAATCAAGACAGGTTCATAATCTCTCTTACTTGCAGGTATCACTTCCAGAAGTGAACTCTCTTCCATGCACTTCCCTAGAAGTTTTTGACAATGTTAATTATTGTTAGATTTAAACTGTTTCAAAATTTCTTCTGCCGTCCTGTCTGCAGTTTTGCTCAATCCAGGCCACAGCTGGAGTAGATAAGCTTCCTCCCAGCCCAAACCTTGCTATTAAGTAACAGCATCTACAGACATAGATACAACTGGAACACAAAATGAACAGTACAACACACATTCAAACCACCATGTAACCAAAGGACCTTGTGATTGCCAAGTGCCCCAAAGTCCAATCACACTGACACGTGTGGTGCAAGTACCACCCTGAGTAGCTGTTTCAGGAAACAGGATGGTTTCTGAGTGAGAGCATCCCTTAATAGTCACCTTCCAACAATTTATTCAGAAATTAGCTTTAAGCAATGGCTTGATACAATCCGTGTTAAATAGTATGACTGTTTTGTTGTATTAAGTAACCCAGAAAATATAATACTGACCTCTTTCAATAGTAGGAATTGAAATGCAAAAATGAATACCAATGTGGTTTTCTCTCCTCACAGGCCTGACAGGTGCCTACTTTTCAAACTAGGGACTGACCCCCTTCAGATGTCTACACTCAGCACAGAGTTCCATGCTCCACGTTTAATTCATTTCCTTCTAGAAAAACTCCTTCTACTTTCAGCTTGTTGTTTTATCCTCATTTTTCAGTTGCATCTACCTATTTTCTCTTGGTTTATGCTTCCTTTGGACTGGGACTAATTTTACAATTGTAACTCATCTGTCACAGGAGGACTGTTCTATGATAGGAGCTCTCAAACATATCTGCAAAACCAAATATATATGATAGGACCTCTCAAATATTTCTGCAAAACCAAATAAATATGCAAATAACTGTGAAAATAAGTAACAACAAACCCAAATAACCAAAATAATCTTTAAGCAATAAGCAATTGCTTCTGGATATTTTGGGCCAGATTAGGCGATTTACAGTCTGTCATAAAGAAGGATTTGACATGAATACTACATTGCCTTTGCAATGTAGTAACTGTTTGAACAAAATACCAGGCAGTATTGGAAGTGTTACATGCAAAGCATTGCAGTCAGAGGAGAGCCAGTAAATATGATCACTACTTTTCTTCTTGTTTTTTCGCTGTTGAAACAGAAGAAAAGAGAGACAATCAAGATAAGAGGAAATGGACTTTTGTCTCTTAATCACCTGTACTTAGCCAACTTTTATTCCTAGCAAGTAAAATTTACTCTGGTAACAATCCCCTTAAATGCTGTGAAATAAACTTTCAAATGGAGTGTCTTAAAATCTCCCTAACAATTTCACAACTCTTGGAAATATTCTGATCTTTGAAACAGACACCTTTATACAACCAATTCATCATAAATTAATCATAACTTATCGCAACAAAACCCATCAAGATTAATTCAGTTGACTTTAATGTAAATGTAATTTCTATTTCTGTAGGTGCTCCATTACAATTGATCTGCATTTAAATCATCAGTTAAAATGAAGTCTACCCTCACTTTTTCTCCCCAGTATAAGTTCTGGCCATACATAATGTGACTTGAATCTTGAGAGGAATTGGTATTGCTGCTCTGTCTGTACCACTAGCCTGTACCACCACAAACACACAACTTAGGATTTTGTATCTGGTCAGGCAGATATGAGTATCATAAGTGGGAAAAGTTATAGAACATAGCCAGCTAAATGAAATTCTACATTTTGTTTAAGTAAAAAGAGGGGAAATTGTCTTATTTGTCTCTAAAAAAAAAAAAAAAAACACAAAAAACCACACACCTATTTGCAGGAGGAAATAATGTTGTTGTAGCATTGACCAGAGAATGAAGAAAATTCTGTGAAGATGCTTTGGTCCTGCAATTAGACATGGGGATTCTAAAAATAGCATAACTGTATTTTAAAGTAAAAAAGGTGAAAACCTTTTTTAAGTAAGGTCAGGATTTTATTATAGAACATTCAAAAGGTGCTAAATGTCCTCATGGTCTCAGCCATGATAAGTTTCATGACAAATCCTGAGCCATTTATGCTACTAGTTACGAGTAATGTGTATGTAGTTCTGATGGACTCATAAAGATACCAGTAAAACCTCAGTGCTGCATCTCACAGAAAGACAAAAACTACCTAAACAGACTAAAATACTTCCCTGCTGCAGGCAAAGGAGATCCTGCAGAAGGCCACTCTGCAGGTGCATGTTGGGAAATTTGCCACAGGAAGGGGCAGGGAGGAATGAAGCAATTCAAACACACAAAAATTATGTTCACTGTATGTAAAATACTCTCGTAACAGCCTTTTGCATTTGTAATACAGACTGCCTTGGGGGAGTTGGGGGAAGAGTTTTGCAAGGAATGAAATTTTTCTTTCAAAAGACAAAAAAATATACATGAATGATAAAGAGCATTGAGATGACAGAAATCAGTTACCTGTTCATACTCCACATGCTCCAGAGATGTATCACTGCAGTACAGATTTAACCACTTAATCAAAATTCTCTACAGCTATAGTAATTGCTCAAGCATACCTCTCCTACTAAATCCACAACTGAAAATAAACATATCTTGTCATTCTTCTAAAATTTGCATCTTTGCATTTGTGCCCTTTAGTATTTCCATAATAAACTGTCTAACATGACATAAAAATTCATTAGCAATGTGTGCATTTAAATATTGACTGAAGTGTGTGTGTGGGTGGGCAGTTTTGTTTGGTTGTTTGTTTCAAAAAGGTTTTGGGGCATGTTTGTAAAGAAAAACTGAAACCTGATTTGGCAACAATGATTATAGGATCTATGAATTTAAATGAGTTTGAGTAGGACTAGATCCAAAAGGACATGACCATCTTTTCATCTGTAGGATTTTATTTGTGAGATAATCCTAACTCTTTCTGCTGTAATGTCTGGTAGCCAAAGTTAGAGTGGAAACCATCTCAGTTTTGGTTCCAAGGATTTATAGATCAGTATTATTTCTCCTGAGTAAAATAAGGAGCTCTGTTTCTAAGAGAGGCTCAAGAGCAATCAGAAGTAGAGGAGCCAAGAGGGCTGAGTTCTGTTATTTTGGTAGCTACACCACTGGTGTTTAGCAACTTTTTTACCAGCAATAGAGGTCTTGGATAGGTGCCCCTGGGTTTTAATTCCTATTCAGTTGAATTCAATAAGTAACCTATTCTAATGTAACCAAAACAGTGGCTGAAGGAATTCAGTTTCCAGCTTTTCATTCCCTCAGCAGGAAACCATTGTTCTTTCTTCCAAATAGCTGAAAACAAAAACAAAAAATCTGGAAAATATTCAGAGAATGAAAATGTTTGAGGTAGACAAGAAGGTAATTATCTACATATGTGCATTTAAAAGTTTTGAAAATTAGTTTTGGAGCTCTGATTGCACTTGCATTTCTTCCCCACTTATTCTTGCTCTCTAACAGTAAACTTTGTTCTATTCTGTCAGAGCCAACAGGAAAACAGTAGAATATCACCCAGCAGATTCAAACAGCAGGAAAACAGCTTTGCCAAAAAATAAGTAAGTAAATAAATGACTTTTTAAATCACTGATAAGTAATATAAATAAAAGTTTTATTATTGATGTGTCCACACTGTTAGCACACACACTCTACTCTGGTATGCTCTTGTGTGGTTTACAGCCTGCTCACTGAACAGGAAACCACTCAGCTTCACCCTGTGCTCAAAAGCTACTGCTAACCTAAATTATTTTGTAATTGTAAGAGTGGGCTAGTTGAAACTCAGAGGCTTGTGTTGGTATTTCCCAAACTTTAGGCAATTCCAAGGGTGGATGCTTAGATGTAGACAAAATGAGTGTGCAGTAGTGCAGTCTTAATGTGATCCCTGGCCAAATCTTCATTACAAAATAACTTATTATGTTGCTTCTGAATACAAAGTAGTGCTACTGCAATGATCCGCAAATGTTGCTGGACAGGCTGACATAGAGCTCCAGTCCAGTGGGTAAAGAGAGCCATGGTGAGAGAACCAAGCCCAGAGTAAGGTTTATATGCTTCTTCCACACCCAACACATCTCATGTATTTTTATGGGACAGTAATACCAGGATGGAACCTGTATTACTGAGTATGAACTGTATACAGTGGAACTGTATTACTGAGTGTGGTACCCACACTCAGACTAGGGGAAGTGTAATACTGATTTGGCAGAATGGAAAGGAGCCACGTGAAGTGGCACAGCTGCATGTGGAAAGATTTTTAGCTCCTGTCTCCCTAAGGAAACTTATCCCTCCAAAAATACAATGAATATGCTAAAGCATCAATAAGGCTGTTACAATATTTATGTCTAAAATGAATGTTTGCAAAATGAGTAGAGCTCTCTGTAGCAAACTGGGAGCTGTAAGTGAACAAAAATGTAAGGTTTGACCCAAGATTTTTGAATGTCAAAATCTGCCACGTCATTTCTCAAATGTAGTTATTATCCTTGCAGCTTTCACTCATTAATTTAAATTGGACACGTCAAGAAGTTTCATAGAAAAATGGCAATTTCTAATATTTAAGTGATTTTTTTTCTCTTTTTATATATTTAGATCTTGCCCAAACATACATGAAGTAATGAACCCAAATATACGTCCGAAAGGTAAAATTCTCTCACATGTGTATTTAGCCTACTTCTTACTCAGAGCTAGTAATAGTCTGTGACAGATCTGAACATTTTAATACCATAAAAATTAAAATGAATTGTAAGAAAAAATGAAAAGTAATGAATACCCACTAAGGGGATAGCCAATAATGCAGAAAACAAAAAGGTGTTCACTTCCAGTGTGGCCCAAAAAACTTTTGGCTTCTTGATGGTATACAGTGCCAAAAGCCATGAATAAGTTATGTTCCTGATACAGACTGAAAATATTACTTTGGCTGATGGCTTCTAGGAAGCAACTGAAGGAAGTTTCTCTTTTCCTCTGCTGCTACCTTTGAAGGTTTCTCCTCTTCTGGCTCTTTGCTGTTCCAAAACAACAAGACAATGATACAGGATTTCTACATCTGTTTCCATGACAAATTATGGTCCGTAGCAAGCATATCTTTAAACTACATTAATTTCAAAAGTAAAACATTACAATTACTTAAATTGCTGGTAAATGACACTGTGGTTCACAACTGTAGCTGAGCTGGGACATTTAATGCAAGATATGTAAATTATCTAACCAAAAAGTGGCACAACTGGTCAGATAAATTTATTTGATGTACCATATGTTTATAGTGTTATGTGAAGTTTGCTTAAATGCATTCAATATCCATATAATATAGAAGATTTAGATTTAGGGCTGGAAAAAGCAGTTCTGGGGAAAATAAATCCCAGCAGTCTATCATCTAATTATAAATCTTTTATTCTCTGTGGATAGCTGGCCTTAGCACAAATGCCCACGGTAACTGGTATTTATTCACATCTCTGAAGTGAAACCTGCCCAGTCTTTTACTTGGTACTCTAATTAAACCTATATTATTTAGGAAGTTTCTGCTTGTTTTTCTAGCCCCTCTGTAGGCTTGAGGAAGATGCCTGTATACTTGAATAGGACAAGGTTTTGCATCATAATTTTGGGTGAGACAGTAAGAAAGTGTCTCTGAAAATGTCTACACAGTTCTTCCTTGCAGCATTTCCAGCTTCAGGTATTTTTCTACTGAAGTGTTTAGGACATACCCTGTCAGGATCACAAGGTTTATTAAATTACAGCCCACAATTCTTTATCACTTTCTGCCACTGGCTGAAACAACACAGTAACTGAAAAAAACCACTGTGCATCCATAGATTCAGAGAAGCCAATGGGAACAGATTTCTGTTTTCTTTTGCTTTCCCACATAAAGGGCTATGTTTTTGATGTTGTATTTTCATGTACAAATTCCTAACCTGTCACCCTTTTAAACAGAACCTTTTTAGGTCACCACGAAAAGCAGTCTAGGTTGCCACAAAATGCACACACTGTTTTATTCCCTTGCAAATTAAAGAGAAGATAATTTTTTTTTCCGTTTTGTCTTTGACATCAGGCATTCTC
>VZTN01034364.1:6201-102165 GCA_013400515.1 Erpornis zantholeuca | reverse complement strand
AGAGAGAAAGAGAGAAAGAAAGAAAGAAAAAGAAAAAGAAAGAAAGAAAGAAAGAAAGAAAGAAAGAAAGAAAGAAAGAAAGAAAGAAAGAAAGAAAGAAAGAAACAAAGAAAGAAAGAAAGAAAAAGAAAGAAAGAAAGAAAGAAGGAAAAGGCAGAAATAGTCTCCCCTTAGGTGTTTAGCCTCTGCAACAGTACCTCTTCTAACACCTGGACAGTGTGCAGCACTTCTCATTCTGAAGGCCTGATAGGTACAGCGAGGCTGACAGAGTGAAATATTTATCTTCATTATGAAAATTATATTCTTAAATAACAGAAAGAGTGGTTTTTAGCTGGTTTGCACTCCTCAGCTAGCAAAGAGCAAATATTTGAGCAGTGACCTTAGGTAGAGGGCACGCCCACAGAAAAGCAACACCAGTGTTGCTCCCTTTTACTGGTCCAGTGCAAAGGAGGCCTAGAGGAAAAGAGGGAAGGCTGGAGCTCATCCCAACTCCAGTGATTCATGCATAACAGAAGAGATGATAAACTGACCTGGACATCAAATTGTAAACTGATATTGGATAGCAATACATCACCCCAAAGGCTTGTGACAAACAGTCCCCTTTTAGCATTAAGCCGTGAAATGCATGGGTAATAGCACTGATGTTTACCACTGTTATTCATTTTTTATTGTTGAGCATAAAACAACACTTTTTAATTTTTTTTTAGAAGTACAAAGGCTGAAAATTAAGACACTGCCTTTCTTTATTATTATCCTGGTATCACCTTTAACTGAGCTCACTTCTGATTTTCACCAGTATAACTAAACAGAAAATCAGACAAGTAGCTTGCACAAATAAGCCTCCTTCCCTCTCCCCCATGAATGATCCTCCAAGCAGAAATTGAAGTACTACATGTATTGAATAAATGAACATTCAATGCCATCTGCTGGGGTATACAGAAATATGCAATACCAGGCTCACAGAACCAGAGTGACAAATGCAAAGAGGGTGTTTAGGCAGAAACTTACTTCTTTCAAAACACAGATGTTAGGGAGGGTTATGGCTGTCCTTAATATCCTCCCCCCCTGAGGTACGACTCCTGGACAAGAAGTAGCTCTGGTTTTAACTGTCTCCTTAGCACAAAAGTGTTTCAGTGCAGAATCATCCCTTTCTTCTAAGAATTACAGCATGATGTAATTATTTGTTATTGGTCGGTCTTGATAGAAGGACTTTCATGCTCTACTTTGAAATCAGGCCATTATGTAGTAAGATTTGTGAAGTTACAGGCAGCCTAAGAAAGGACTGAAATAATCCAGAACAAGAGCACATACAGGGCAAGGCCATACCATGGCTGTTTTGCATTAAAGAGTCACTGGATTAAATGTGTAAATCAGGTTAAGTACAGAACTCTGTGTTCACCAGCTCTTTGGCCCTGTAGTTCATGCTCTCCTACCTATACCATGAGACAACTTCATGGGCAGGCAGGCAGCACTGAGAACAGCTTATAGCCTGATAGCTAGAGTGTTCTCAGTTTTGGCATTTTCTTCTGCTACTAAAAGAACAAAACACATTTCTATTCACAGAGGAATTTCCAGACCAGGAGTCCCATGGCTCTCACAGTTCTGCACCAAGATGCAAAACTCAGGGGAGAAAGAGGAGTTCAAGCACACCCTTCTTTGGGTGTTTTTGGTGGGCGGGCTTAGACATCATCATGGTCATGAGTCCCATTTCCACACAGCTACTTCCTCGTGCATTGTAGGTCCACAAACTCATGGGTGGACCTGCTTCATGTCCTTTTTTCAATATCTCTAAAATGCTGTAAATAAATACTATAAAATCTGGGGCTGGCAGATTTTTGTTCCTTTATGTAAGTTATTAGCTACTGTATAGTTTACTACAGAATGGGATCTGCTGACAGTTTTTCTCCATTTTATACAGAAAACAGAACTTCTCCTGCTAACACCTATCATTCTGTAAGTACCACATGTTCTTCCTAAAATTTTACTTTTCTTTTACTTCCTGATGTATATAAATATCATCTTGGCTATAATACTAACAAAAAATGCCATCATCACTGGTTTTTAATGCAAAATAAGGCATGAGAATTTTGAAATATAGGGGAAAGTTTTTACTCTGTTTTAGTGGGATCTAGACTGGATAAGTGACTCACTCACCATTTATGGGCTGAATCTAAAATACACCTTTATCATAAGATCAGGTTAAAATAAGAGGAGTCAAGCTGAACAAGTATGTCAGTCATAAACCTCGAGGTTAAATATGTAAGTGACACAAATGAAAGCTGAAAAACAAGCAGTACAAATTTCAGTGTCTTTCCATTTGTATCTGAAAGCTGGGCTTGAGTTTCAGTTCAGGCATATAAGAGTGTAAATACCTTTTAAATCACAGAAAGATGAAAATAAAGCACAGGTCTATGTTTAATAAGCAAGTTGGACAAACTAAAGAATTTTGATGTAATCAATTCTTTGACTGCTTCACACTTCAAAAAAATATTAATGACAATCAGATGCTGTATGGGATTAACACCAAATAGAAGGCAGCAACAGCACAAAGTGGAGTGGGGAAAGAATGGTCAGGAGAATATTTACTTATGCTAAGACACTTAAGGAATTATTTAAGAAATTTCTGAGACATTAATTGATTATCTTTGGGAATTCTCCAAAGAGTCCTGACTTCCTAAAATGGTGGAAAAGAACAGTGGTACTTACAGTTTCTTCCAAGAAAGCAAATCCTAGGATTTATTTGGTACCTGGAGAGATTATTAAACAAAGTCAATCTGAAAGCATCTTTTGGAAAAAACAGGTCTGACTACATAAAAAATTGTCAATGTGAACCTGAAGAACGTCTCATCAACTCCTCAAACTAAAAGTAATTTATTTTTCAATGGATATATGGCTTCAATAAGGAGAAAGAAAACACTAAATGTGATACATCTTGATTTTTGTTAGGCCTCTGATATTTGCCAGAAGAGTCTCACAAGTAGACGCCTGGAAGCCTAGTCTAGATGAAAATGCATGAAGTGTTTGCAAAACTGATTGAAAACATAGCCACTCTAAGCTTAGCTGACAGTAGTCTGCTACTGAACTGGAAAGAGGTGTGCAGAGAAGAGCCTGAAAACCCAGGTACCCTGTAGGGCTCTGATTAGGGTGTGGTGACATTTTTATGTACTGTCATAAAGACAAACCTCACCCTGCAATGCACTGTAAAGAACACTTCTTGGAGGTCTGACTCAAATTGTAACATATGTGTGTTCAGCCTGGAGAGAGTTCACAGGAAAGTAACACGGGATATGAGACTCAAAATCTTTTAAGTTGGTTGATGACTGAGGAAAGCTTTAAAGAATTTCATATTTGCTTAGTGAGAAGACTAAAAGAAAATATAATTATAGGCATTAGGATAATAAAGGTTGAAATAAAGTGGGTAGTAATCAACTTTATTAGTGTCCTTGGAGAGTAAAACAAATTGGTTTAAATTTTAGCACTCAAGAGAAAAAGCATGAACTGAAAGGGCAGTTAACAGGTAGAAGATACATCAGGAAGCTATTGATTCCCATTAGTAATGAGAATAAAACAAACATCAGGGAATAAATTTGAGAATAAAACAAACATCAGGGAATATCCAAGTTCACGGATGCAACTACACTGTTGGTAACAAAACATGACTTTAGAGGCAAGGGGTACCCTCAGCTGAGTTCCCTTGGCAGCAGTCTCAGCTCTGTGCTGAAAGGAGCCAGCAGTTATGTTCCAGTGAGTAACCAGGGAGGATGAAGGATGGAGCAGCACTCCAGAACACAATCTTGAACAAACCTATACAAATGTATAGACACACCCAGAGACATCCTGAGTCACTCTCAGCACCATATTTCCACAGACTCCACTGTTCAATATGTATTCACTATAACATTCACTTGGAGTGCACATGTGCTAGCACAAATTCCCCAAAACACTGTATGTTTTTTTTTTTTGAAATGTGATATTTGTGATGAGCCAGTTAATATATTCTTGCAAGTAACATATGTAAACAGTCAGTACAATACAAATACCACATGGATAATATAACAATAAAATATTACCGTTTCAAAAGTCTGCAATGATCATACAATGAAACACTCTCATTATATTTTCAAGAGCAGAGAGGCAAAATTCAGAAAGACATTTAAACTGTCTCCTAAATGGCAATTTTATTAATCCTATATTTAAAATTTAGGTACTCAAACCACTTCCTCAACTACTTTCCAACCCTTCAGTTTCCATCAGAAAATTTCCCACGCACCAAAATGTCTGGTTATGGCAATCATATTTTTCCACACTGAAATTAATCTTGAACTTAAAATTATTTGTATTATCTGTATATCTCTCCTTCTGTCCAGAACAAACACTTGATGATGAAGGGCAAGAGTGACTTACAGTTTCCCTCCAAGCTATCTGAGGATGAAGAAGATATGTACGAGACTGTAAATTCTTCCATGCTGGAGGCCATTCATTCTTTGAGAATCCTTCCTGCCAAACCTCTACAAGAATCTGAATATGCAGGTAACATTTTCTGTCTATGGAAACTGAGCTAAATCTAGATTTATATAGGAACAGTACAGACTTGGAGTTTTCAGTCCAGATATTGTTTTTCATTCAATGGTTCAACTGGAAAATAACACTGGTAGGCAGAAACATGAGAAGATCTTTGTCTGCCTCTCCATATTCAACAGTTACCCTGATTTTCATTAGATTATGCTAAATTAATAATTACACACTGCTTTTTAAATTTTAGTATTACCTTCACAGGATAAATTCTATTATCCCATTCCACATGGAATGAGCAAAAAACAGGCTGATCAAACCCCCAACCATTTCAGAAAAGCTCACTGCTATTTAAGCCTAGAAACCTCTAAGATGGAAAACATAATAAAGAACACACTAAACTTTCCTCCAGATGATTATGTAGTATTCCTTCTAATGGTGTTCTCTGATGCTTTAAGTAGAAGTAATAAGCGATTACTTTGAGAGTATTTCTCAAGCATTCTTAACCTTGTAAGGTAGCTGCATTAATCACCTTTTGGTTTACTAAAGCCATTCTAAATCACATTTAATGCCTAAACATACAGAGCCAATTAATATCTGTTTATGGAAGTGAAATCTCATCATAGCTGTGCATTTCTCCAACCCATTATAAATACTCTGGAGGTTTTAAAACATTAAAAAACTGGCAGGGAGTCCTAGATGAGAGACTGGAAACCATAAACCATAAAGTCTGAAAAGACTGAATCAATATATCTATGAAAGCTTGCCCCAGTTCACATCAAAGTTAGTGAAGACATTTTCTACTGATTTTTTGTGGTAGTTTGTTTGATGTCTAAGCAAATAGATGGCTTTTAAAGTGAGTAAATTTATCAGTGTGTGAAAGGATCACAATCAGTCCGAACAACCAGATAGTCTACATTATATTCCAAGACTAATTTGTCCATTTTACTTGGAAATCTGAAGTGAATTCCAAATACAGTTTTTATCTTTATTAGTAGTAAAAACTTTCAATTAGCAGTCACTATCTTTTGTTGTTTATGTAAGACAGTCCTGAAAGGGCCAAAAGACATAGTTTTTGTTTTGTGATTTCAAATAAAACACATCAAACAAAAAGCTGCTTTTTGCCTATTATGCCCAGCAACTATAATGTGGCAGGATACAAGAGTGAGGAAAGGACTCACTCCTTGAAAATGTATTGCAGAAGGGTAAAATTCAATGCTAACATTTTTGTCATCGTTTCTAGATAAATAGCAATGCCCTTGAGATGTAAAATTAATGACCGAAAAACACATGCTAGCATACAACCTGTGCATTTCTTTTTGATGGCCAGGGATGCAGTTTTTATTAAAAGCTAAAGTAAAAATTAAAATACTCCCTAGAGAATAAAACCCCTACAACCCTCGCAAATCCAGAACAACACAACAGCATTGACAAGAGCAAAGATTCAAATGAAAAACAAATTGAGTTATCTAACCACAGTTAAGGTCAAATGTCTGCCTTAACTGTTTACCAGCTTATGAAGCCTTTTTTTTAAACCACAGTGAGGAGGTTAACCATAAAGCTATTACCAGGGTCATGCTATGTCCCCAGTAGAGCTGCTAAAATGGTGGTTAAGTTCTGGAAAAAAATAAAAAATTAAAATACTATAAAAATGGCAAGACCTGACCTGAAAAACACATTTTGAACATTAAAACCCTTTCTTCTTCAAACATCATCTTACTGAATTACTCAGGCTTGATTTTCCTTCCTCTTTGGCAGATAAACGTTGCTTAAGGCCTTCAGGTACCACTTCCCCAACAAGCGAGAACCCGTCTCGGCCCCTTCAATACTCAGCTGTAAGTAAAGACATCAAACCTTATTCACAAGCAGATTTCCCCTTTTCTGTAATACCCCCCAAAGTGCAGTCTATTTAAAGTCTTAGCCACATCACATTCATTTGCACCAGGCCAAGTTCCTGCGAGCAGTTCCCGTTTCACTTTGCACAGATGCCCTCACCTCTTGCTTTCGCTCGGTGACTGCTGGGGTTCTGCTAAGCCTTAGAGGTATCCAGTCAGGAGCAGCACTTTTCCACTGCCATGGCTTCAAGAATGATGTCTAACATCACATCTTTATTTTGGTTTATTAACAGATTCACACATTTGACACGGAGGGGAGAAGAGTGCCAAATGTAAGAGGTATAATAAAAAAACCCCTACCCATTTCTGCAAACAGAAGCAGTAATTGCTACTTCCATATTTGCATTTTGTACATAGGCAGAGATTACACGTGATGGAATAGACACAGTTTTCAAAACAGCAGCTGCTTTCCAAAACAATCATCCTGCCAATTTTGTGGTACTGTTTCAGCTATCTAACATTGAAGTAATTATTTACAGGAGGAGATATATTTTATCTCAGGAGCTCCCTGTTTCTACAGGGGGAGGAAAAAAAGCCCTTCAGTTTAAAAATCAGATTTTCCTTTTCACTGTACTGTAATGACATAAGGGGCAGGGATGTCTCCTATGTCTCCTGAACTCTTCCACCAGAAGGCTGCAAGATCCCTGTTATGCTTTACTTCTAATAATATAATGCTTTTTCACTCCCTATCCTTCACAGACTTTTTGCATAAATATATATCATAAACAATGATCTAATAACTATTTTTAATAGTAATACCAACTTTAGCAATTCCCACTATGGATTTACATCCTAGGGTAACTATTTACAAAGGCTGTCTGAAAATATTCACCTACTAGAATATGTTAATTGTGTTGTACATCACCTAGCACATATTTTTTCTCTGCTGCTTTACCTTTAACCCTAAATTGGCTTTAAAATCCTTTAATTCTGAGTCAAAAACGTACCTTTACTTTTTGTTCTGTTTTGTTTCTTGTGGTGAAATCAGGGACAGACTATCTTATTCTTCAAGAATTTAATGAAGTGTCCAAATATTGAATCCTCTGACAGTTTTACACAATTGTAAGATTTTTTAAAAGTAGGTTTCTATACACTTTTTTTATATTTAATTTACTTTGGATGTAGCAGTATGTCAAGAAGTCAACTACTGATGGATTAAATATCTGATTAGCTTTGAAAATAAATGGTATTTTTCATCTTAATATTTTCAAGTCTTTCAACTATAAGGTAATATGGTCAAAAAATTGCAGTTGCCAAGCCAAGAAAATATGATCCTTTTGTGTTTGCTGTAACAGCTGATTTTCAGAAAGTATTATAATTTGATCAGCCAGAAAAATAAATAATTCCATATAAAACAGCTTTTGCTTTTTTTCCCTTCTTATTTCATACTATAACACAAAACACAGACAAATAATTCCTACAGTTGATTAGAAAGTAAGCACTATATAGTTTGAAAATGAAAGGTTAGATTGATTCTTTTGAGCAAATCCCCATGTAGCCTGGAAAAAAGCTGAATTGAGATAAATTCAAGTAAGCCAGCTTCAAAATCTGCAGAAATCATAGGCAAGGACAGTTTGCCACTTTACCTAAAACTTTGAATTCCACCAGGATTTAATAGGTTGGACTTACATGTCTCCATGTGGTTTGTGCTGATGTTAAGATGAACCACAGCCAGTGCAGGAACATAAATTAAACTCTGGAGTTTGAGAACACAACTGATTCATATTTTTGGTACTTCCTGAATGAACAGTATATTATAGAGGACACTATTACTTTTAGATAATAACTACACTGTTTTTAAATATATCCTAACATTTTTTTCCCATGCCCCATGCTATTAAGTGGCCTTGCCACAAGATGGCATGAATAGCACAGAAGACTTTTAGTCAGCAGTACTTTCTAGAAATATTAAACGCTTAAGGAATCATTATTTTATTCAAAGCAATTTGTTATGGTTTACTTGAAGGAGAGGTTGAAATCTCCTTTGCATCTCCTTTGCATTAGTTAGGATTTCAGCATGTGGAATTTAGGAAAATATTTTCAATATCAAAATATAGTGAAAATAAAGTAAGATTTTTATTAGCAAGATGTTAATTTAAATAATCAGACATATTTTGGTATATTTGAAAAAATAATATATTTGATTTCACAGGTTTTCAGTATTTTTATAAATTTCCATACAAAATAAAAACAGACAAAAATGCATCCCTAACTGGATAAGCATGTATATATGTATATAAAGTCTCTGAAGAATATTTACATTTATAATACCAGAATAAATATCACTCTCAAATGTTTCATTCTGAATGCCAGAGCAGAGTTCTGGAGGTAGAGGCAGGGGAGGGGAAGGAATGGAGATGAACTGCCCATAATAATAACAACAATACCAGAATAAAACTGTAACTTCATTTGTGAATTATATCAGTAGCACTGTACTAAGAATTATTAATAATTATTTTAGGAGGAAGAATGAAAATACACAGATACCAGGTAAGCAGAATCTCTCATCAATTAAAATTTTTACAGGTTATTTTGCCATTTAATAGATTTTTAAAAGCAGGCTGCCATTTTGCTAGCAGTTACTAAAGGATATGAGAACTCCTGTCTGCAGTCCCACATTATCTCCCTCTCCTGCATTCACAGTTCATGAGGATGTCTTTTACTCCTCAGTGATTTTAAAATGGCATGTTAAAGCATGATGCTTTGTGCTGTAGTGCACATAAACCCTTTGACTCTTGACACGGGCATGTCTATTTAATCTAAATTCTTCACGTTTCTCTCTAGTAAACCAAGGGGGAAAAAAGCTTACAGAGATTTTTTTTCATCTCTTTTCCAGGAGCCTACGCCTCCCCCACGGTAAGATCACATCAGAGATCACTTACCTGTGGTCCCCAGGGAATTCAGTGCTGATGAACACTCCCATCCATCTGTACTGCTCATGGTAATGAGGTGACTGAAGTGAGGCAGCATCCTTTCACTGCTGACTCTCTTTGGACTCACGGGTTCTGGTACGGAATTCGGGAGAACATAACATGAGCTCTAAGTGTTCATAGCTGGAGCTCAGGCCTGCCTCTTCAAAACCAATTTGGTTGTGCCTATGGACAAGTGAAAAACCTAGAAATACTGAATCTGGTTCAACCCAGATAAAAATTGCTGAGAAAAAAAAATGCCATCAATTTGATTGGTGCCTTAGGCTCTGTTCACTCTGATAATATTGACTTCATTCTCAATTAAATCAATTTGCCAGGACTTTTTGCTACACATCTAAATCATGTATAGAAATCAACTGGAATATTTCCACTTCCTCCCACAGAAGAGAGACCAAGCTCTATTTCACAAATATATTTTTCTATTATATGCCCACAAATAAAAAATAAATTTTTGATTTTATCAACCTCAAATAATAACTACTAAGATTAAAAATAATACCTTCCTAAAGGTCATCTAGGAATGAGACAAGTTGATTTCTCCATGCCTACATTGACTGCCCTAAAAGCTATAAAGAATTAAAAAATACGATTGGCATTATGTGCTCAAATTTGACTCTAAAACATATGAAGTAGCATAAAAGGGCAGTAAAAATTGACAAATTCAAAACCGTAATACTGCAGGAATAAGAACATTCTCAATCCATTATTCTACAAAATTTCACTGATTGTTTCTGTTTGCCTTATGATGGCCAGAATGGTTCTTAATTCTCTCACCTTGGGAGAATTAAGATTTGGGTATGTAATCTGCAAAGACTCAAGGCTCCCTCCCTAGGAGCCCACTGCTGAAGGCAGTTCTGCCAGGCACCATGGACACACCCCCCAGTTCTGTCCAGCCAACCTCTCCATGCTACAGATCCCAACTGGAGCTGGGCTGTGAGTGCCTGGTGTCAAAGCATGGACAGGGAGGTCATTTCTACATCTGCCAGAAAACACCAGGCCCAGGTCACCTCTGAGTTTTCTGGGACGAAGAACATTTTTCCCTGTGTGTCTGAAGCTGCAGTGTGTTCCCTGGCTGGACCACATACACAGCCGCACCCACCCAGAAATATCCACACTGCAGAGCTGCACTTGGCACACGCTGGTGAGGCACACAAAAGCACTATTAAGTGGCACACAACACTGTGCTTGAATGTCTTGCAAATGTGGAATATTATCCAATATTACTACTGCTATTAAAGGGCCCTGAAGAGCTCCTGGACCTGAGCTTGGCTCAGCACAAATGCATTGAAATACTCTCAGAAAATTCCAGTCTCTTACTTCTAGAACTTGCACTTACAACACAGTCCCTGCACCTCCTTTATTGCCTAATAGCTCTTCAAGTTCTTTGACTTCTCTAGGCCTCTGAAGATGCTGCCAAAGCAGTATCAGCCCCTTCCTCCAGAGCCAAGAATAAGCAGCCAGGTCTTTCACAAGAGGAACACGCTCAGCCAGGATCCCACCTTTCCAATATCAGCAAAAATCACAAGGTACAGTGCATTCCTCATCTTCATTCCCTGAGAATCAAAACACTCTCCCTGGTCAAACTGCAAGATTTTACTTCCATCACACCTCTGCTTTTACTTAAGAAAGTCATTCTTTAGACAGCTGTGAATAATTGAGAGAAGTAGTATTTAGTGTAATATGACACTGGCATTTTTTAAAGAAAAAGAACTGACCAATTAATGGTAAAGAAGTAAAGGAGTAGAATGTAGACAGAACTTTCATGAACACTTTGTTTAAAGTTTGTCCTATTTTTTTCCTTAATAACATTTAGCGGTCTTGCAACCACTTTTAAGTAGAAAAATGCTATTTACTTAGCACACTTAGTGAATGAAGTGATGGGGAAATACACTGACTGCACCAGAGATACAGAAATACACTCCACATCCCAAGGACATGACATTCAGCAAAAGAAATGCCTCTTCTGTAGCCAGAAGTCTGGCTTTAGCCCAGGAGACCAATGAATCCAGACTACAGATCACTTCTTGCCCTTTCCATCTTGTACTTCTCAGTCACACAACCCCCATGGTCATTCAGCATCCTGACATGGCAGTGAGGATGAGCCTCCTGAAGCACAAACCACTTGTGTCCAGCTGTATGATCCAGCACATGTTTATGCCAGGTTATGAGTCTGGTTGCTTTTTCCACACAACATGTACCTGGTGAGATGAGCAGGTACATACCCTGCTCACTGCCACATAGTCAGATGTGCATGTGCTCCTGCTGTGTGACCAAAATGCACATTCCTCATGGGGGACAGTGTTGGACACGCTCTGGTAAGAGGAAAGACACAAATCCAGGGGCCACAGGGTATGATGCTCAAGTGATTCTTGACAAAAACCTATAGCAGCCAGAAGCTGTGTCAATCTTGACCATCCTTCCTTAAATGACTTCAGTTTCAGTTCATCAGGATGGAATTTTGCTTCATTTTACAGACGTCACTACAAATCCCTTGGGGGGAAAATAAGCTTATAAACCAAGGAAACAATCTTTTGCTTAAAGTTAAGTATATACTTAATGAGTGAGCTCTTATTATGGGTTTTTGGGGTGTTTTTTTTTCCTGAATGTTGCTTGAGTTTTTTCATGGATTAGGTTTCAAATGCTGTTGTTTGCTAAGACATTTTATTAATATGAAGTAGCTTCATATTCAGATGCAAGACCTGACATAGAGCTACAAAGTTCCAAATCCCACAACTGATCCCTTGGTAGAGCAGCACATAGATTGAAAGCTTTGTGAGAAATATTATAATCCATGGTGCCAGCAGACATCAGTATGCAGAGCACTTGGATTTGAAAGGTCCTATTATAAAGCCAAATTCTGCAATATAAATATATGTCATGCCTATTATACTAGGGGTTTTTATCACATGAGTGAGACAAAAATGGCACAGAATAAGACCATGCGCAATCTGGGGAAGGCACTCAACAAATGTCCCACACAAGCACTTCACTCAAAATATTTCTCATCCATCTTCACTCCAGTTCCAGCTTTGTAAGGAGAAAACATACCTATGAGCTGCAGAGGGAAGGAGCATGGCACTACAGCTTACAGACCTTTGCTAGACAGTAAGCAAAGCTGTCCAACTACAGATGTGATTTAGGGGGTCAAGTCCTGTTTATCAACAAGATTTGGAAGACTTATAAAATTTAACATATCATTATTTATACACTCAATAAAATTTCTCCATTAAAAAATACAGAAGTGCAGGATCCCAGAATGTATCTTGGAAGCTTTGGTATGATTTAAACTTCTACATGCTCAAGGTAAGCAGGCCATGCAAGGGGGATGTCCCTTGGAGGTGGAGGCCAGCCCCACAATCACACCTTTAATGTCACTGAACTTTGCTGTGCACCCAGTGTGCTGAATATGGGCTTTCATACATTAAGCAATGGCCCTGGAGACCAAGCTAACAAACTGCAGAAGCTAACACAAAAGCAACTATCCAAACACAAAACAGTTCCTCTCCTTTCTCCTAGCCTTCCTGAAACTTTCCCCTTACAGATAATTTTCAAATTTCTTGCCTCAGGCCTCCATGCTGATTGATATTTTCAACACAGCCATGAGAAAGAGAGCCCCTGTCACTGTTGAAAAATAGCTCCCAGGGCTTCCCACACCAGATCTTCCTTTTGTATTCTGACTGATTTAGCAAACTATCTCACTGCCATATTATTTCAGTCTGGGATAGGCTAAACAGGGACTAAATCTCAGAGCCTTCCAAAAACTACTAGATGCTTATTCACACCTTATGTTGCTAAATAACTGGTAAAATCTGGTCCCCTAGCTCTTTTATTATGAGATACATGCTGCTAAAAAGCATAAGCTTTCATCATAACCGGAACATCTAACAAAATATGTCAGACTCTATAGCTTGTCTATTTTTGGAGGGAGAATATTTCCTTCCCAGGAAAGGATGATATTCCTCTTATGAAGCATATCAGGAGAAAGGCAGAAAAATACTTTAACACCTACTTAACTGGGACCACGAGGAACATTCTCCACTCATCTTTCCCTGGTTTGCACCTCCTTTCCTCTACACTTCCCATTTTGCCTCTGTGAGTGTTTCATTTTTGAAACTCTTCAGTCTTCAAGGAACTTACTTCCATTCATAGCTGACTCTCAAGTGTGTAGTAAGACCTTTTGGAATGAGATGAAAAGTGTCGAAGTTGAGACTCCTCTTTTTCCCCTCCTCCCAGTATAAATCCTTAACAAAGTTGTCTTTTACCGTCATGAATTCAGTGGATGCTATTCTTTTTTTAAGGAAGACCAAGGCACTTCTCCTGAAAATAATTCATGTAAAAAAATAACCAGCCTCTGAACTTCTCTAGCAGTAACAAAATCCTTCCCTTGTCAAGGGCTGTTAGCTTCAGTGATGATGTAATCAAAGTATTTAAGTACTCCAAGTGATTTTTATTTTATCATAATTAAATGTTTTGCATATTATTCTTTCTTTTCCAGACATTCATCTGTTAAGGAATCAAATAAAGTAAGTATTTGTCTCTGTATATATGAGGACCATAAAAGCCAAACACATTCCATGGCTACACAGCCTCTCTTGTAATAGTATTTTAGCCTATTAGGTTAAAAAAAATCTGTAAGATTTTATATTATATATTATATTAGCTTTGGGTCATAAAAGTGTCCATCTTTAACGTATGTTGCAATTTCAATACTGCTACTTTCTGAGTGGGGTAAGTTCCTGAATTTGTTTGCAGAAATAAAAGCATAGGTACAGTGCAAAGCCACCTGTCCAACTAGCCACAAAGAAGCACCTCTCGTAGCTGCCTGATGTGGGTGCCTGTGAAGAGGGTGCCTGTGAAGAGGGAGACATACTCCTTCAGATAGATTCCACATACATTTTTACAAGCAGAAAACGGAAATTAAAAGGTCAATAGAGGAGTGTAATAGCATTAATGTAATATAGATACTTCAAATATAAGATGACTCATTTCAATACAAAACAAAAATTGATCCATTTTAAATCCAGATTTAACAGCACCTGCTATCTCCCAGCTCCCTTCTCCATTTCCTTCCCCACTCACTTTCTACTCAGACCAATTTTAGCAATAAAGGAGTTTAGTTATGACAAGTGGTTCCCTATAAAACTTATTAAGTGATACAGTCCCTACAATCATGCAGAGTGTTAAAGAATGCTTGGAAAATTTGGAGAGAGGTAATAATATATGGCATTTTGTGCTTCTTCCTGAATGTTTTAGTTCCTGAGCTAATGTGTTCCTACTGAATTGATTTTATTTTTTTTTCTCATTAAAAGGAACAGAAGAAAGAAATCTATGATAGTTAATCCCAACTGTTTCCATCCACAGCAGGCTGTAGCACAGATCTACAGATTATTCTAGATCTCACTTTTAAATATATTGAGTTTTCCTTCTCCACAGTTTTAACTGGGAGGCTGTCCCAAACCTCACTCTCATCAGGGTTAGAAACTCTTTTAGTTTGAAAGATGGTTACAAAAATATGGTTTGATAGCAATTGTAATTAACACTTAATGCTAAAAAAAATATATATTGGCAAGAAAGATAATCTTTTAAGAAAAGAATCTTTGTCTTTTCCTGGATACTGACTCACTATAAACCAAAAACACTCCCAAGGAAAACCATTATCTTACAGCTGTAATTAATCTTTCTGGCTGGACACTGTACAGCTGCACAAACACCTCAGTTTTTAACAGGCTCTTAGTTTGGCTACATCTTAAGGAGAAATATTGTGTGTCGCATGACATGGAAAAGATAAAGTTTAATTTTGATCACTTCCCATTCGTATAGATATGATGACCTAAACAGTTTCAGTGCAACCTGGAGGAGAAGACAGTGTGCCCTTGTCAGGGTTCCAGACACCAAAGAGCAGGTCAATAGATTTAAGAGGACTGCCCTTCACCATAACACAGACAGGCTGCAGGAAAGGGTACTGAGGAACCTCTTGAGACTGGAAAAGACAAAGGCAAAATCCTGCCCAAGAATGAACTAAACCCTTTGCTCAGCTCAGAAGGACCTGGGGACTGAGGCTGAACATGAGCCACTAGTGATGGCATTGATGGCCATAAAGGCCAACAGCACACCAAGCTGTGCCAACAGAACAGATCAAGGGAAGAGACTATTTCCTTTTACTCATCACTCATTAGACAACACCTGCCCAAGGCTGAAGCTGACAGAGAGGAGAGGGTCAGCACAGGGTCACCAGGACAGCCAGGGCATGCAGTGCCTGCCCTGTGAAATGAGGCTGGTAGGGCTGGGATCCCTTTTCCTAGAGAGAGGACAGCCCTGGGGGAACCCAATAGCTGCCAGTCAGTGTCTGAGAGATGTTTGTCAGAAGGCAGAGCATGGCGCTCTACAGAATGCACAGTGGAGGTACAAGAAGCAACCATCTTGAAATTATGAAGGTTTCAACCAGAAATAGGGAAGAAAAATTAATTATTAGGGTATTTGAAGAGGTTTTCCAGAGGCTGTGAAATCTGTGTTCTGGGAGGTTGGCAAGACCCAGCTGGTCAAAGCTCTGGGAGCTCAGGTCTCATCTCACAGTTCTCTGTGCTTTAAGCAGGAGCTTGGGTTAGGACCTGCCTAGGTCTTGTCCAGCCTGAATGAGACTTGAAATTACTACGTAATAGGTAAACATTATCGGGGAAGTAACTTATAAGGAATGCTCAAAGTGCAACATCTACAAAGAATAAACTATTCTTCTCTTTAATATTTATGTATTATAATCTTAGATGCATCAAATTAACAAACAAAATAATTGTTATTCCCACCATTTTGCTCTGTGAATCAAAATAATACAGAAATACAGTGAAAGTTTAGGAGTCAAACTCTGGTCTTTAGAAACCTATCATTCTTATTTTCAACATAATATGCTGGATTGAGACTCTCCACACAGTGATTTGGAATGAAATATCTGACATGACATATATAGTAAAAATATTTGACAGTAAAAATAATTGTACTGTCAGTTAAGGAGCCTGAAAAGAAGTGACTGATTTTAATCTTTGGATCGTATCTCTCCAGTCAACCATAATCAATCTCTTGATTTAATAGAAGATCAAGGAAGGAAAACCGTATTGTAAGTTAAATTGATACACAATAGTCATCATTAAATGATGATCTTTGCAGTAAACCACATGTTCACTTACACTCCTAAAAAGTTCAATTCTCACTGTTGCTAGTAGACTGAGATCAATATTCAGCCCAAGTTTTTGACAAAGTGATCAGGTATTAATGATTGAATGTCTATAAATTATTTTAAAACTGGCAGATAGTTGGGTCTGTTGGGGTAAATTCAAGTTTTGAATCCAAAGACAAATATTTACTATGTTATCATTTTATATAGGCACCTGGAAGAGAGCAAGGTCAGTATTCAATATTATAATAATAATTTGTTGTCTTTTCTTTATATACCTAAACTAAAATAGTCTATCATTAAAATTCTAACTGAAGCAAGAGATCCCTCAGGTATACATCTCCTGAGATGGAGGGAGTTAGAGAGACCTCAACAGCTATTTATGAGCAGCAGAAAAAAGGAAGCTTAACTTGGCCAGGGTATTACATTTGTCCTAAGCAAATGTCTTAAGGTTTGGGGAAAATCAGCATGTTATGCCTAAAATCTAAGAAAGATATCCAAAAGAAATCTGCACAGAGGACACCACCCTTCTCTCAATCTTGCTTGGTCTACCATTATTTGAGGGTAAGAATTTTGAAATAAGGTTTAAAAAAAAAAAAAAACAACCTTCCATGTTTTAAAAATATGTTAATTCTTTAGATGTACATACAGCTTTGAAAAAACAGCTTAAACCACTCTCTGTGTCCATGAGAAACAACATTACTCCAAAGTACTTTGAAGATAGATACAGGTTACACGGCTTTTATGCTGTTTACACTTTGTGCTAATGAGTTCATCATTTCCTCTGGGATTTCCTTTTGTGGATTAAGGCCCCATCTCCTGATTTTCAGCAAGAAATAGTAGCGACTGCATTAATAAATTCAATGCCTATCCTGTCCTATAAAAGGGATTTATGAACTCTCTACATACCTCAAGTTCAGCATTCTACATAATTTACTATTATGTTAAGCCATATTTGGCATCAGCAACCACTGTAACATCCCCCATGTAACATACAGTCCCAGTCTAAATGTTTCCCACTGAAATCATCAGCTGACTCATTCAAACCAGACTGATTACAGCCCTTTAAGGTTTTCTATTGAACTGCCTCACTCTCATGTATGAAGGTACTTAATTTATTTCACAGTAGTTGCTAGATACTGTCAGTTACACAGAAGAGGAAATAATAAGTTCTTATCCTTTTTACTAATAGTTACAAGTTTGAGGAAGAAACCCGAAGTATCTTTTCAAGCACAACAGCATTCTCCTGAAGCCAGGTAGGAATATAAGAATTTCATGAGTTTGTACTGGATGCTTCAAGGACTAAATATTCTGCTCTAGAAAATGATACTTCACTATGCAGTAACAGCAAGATGATACCACTTTCTGATGCCATGCAGTGATGTATTATGTTTTGCCCTGATGTATGACAAGAACCATCTTTGGGAATTGCTTTCAAGCTATTGTAATTGCACAGCCGATATTTATATTTATCAGCATGCTGCTGTATTACATTTCTGCTGCTATTTCTGTGATAGGGTGTTAAATACACTGCATAAAGAAACTTTGATATCTCCAGTATCAGCATTTCCTTGCCCACTCATTTTCTATTTTTATTTACAAAGGATACACACCTGGCTTTTCAAAGGAAATCTTCTATTTAGTCCTATTTTGCTTTTCTAACCTACACAAATCTTTCTTTTCTAAATGTCTTTAATCTGTTTTCTCCTGAAATATGCAACGAAACCCAAGAACATAGAAGACAGCATAGGAAGTATATGAATGATTTCACATCTTTCAAAGACAAATACAGAATCTCTCTGTAGCGTTGTTTACAATAATGGCATTTCTCCAAGATAAAATTACTGTATGGAGGAAATATGAGCATATTTGTGACCCCTACTAGTCTGTTTCTTCTTGTGCTTCTGTTATGTGAAGTTATTTCATCAACGTTCTTCCCAGTGTAGAACAACAAAATACTAACTGGGCACTCAGGGGCAGTGTAGAAAATCAGAACAAGCAGGGAAGCACTGCTCCCTGTGTCTGCCTATAGAAGCACTGAGAACATCAGCTGAAAGTAGCAGGGAACAAAAGCAAACTGTGCTTCACTACACATGCAGTTAAAATGTGGAACTCTTATGGAGAGTTAAAAAAATGTATACAACCTGAAAAAGTGAAAATAACGGAAATCTGTCAAAAGACACTGAATATAAAATTACTACCCAAAATCTTGGAAGGCCCAAAGCTACCATCAGTAAAAGGAAGGGGAATTCTGGGGAAGCACAGTATCCATTACTGTCTAATTTGACTCTTAAACTGCCACTAAAAGAAATATTTTTCTGACATTACTTTGATCCATTGCTTTTTCCTAGCCCTCAACCTACACGGAGCTCTAAAAACATTTGCAGATCAGGTAAGAACCAGAGATTGCTTTGAAAGCCAAACTAAACATGGAAAAATAAGAGTAAAAAACAGATTCAGGTTCCTATGCTTGCATGTCTGCAGAGGATTTTCAATACACTTCCTACTGTCCTTAACTACATAGCATACTTTTACTCTCCTGTAACTACCTCTGCAAATGCCCTTTTTTATCAAAAAAACAAACCCCTAAGCTGTGCCAAGAACCTATGAGTGCGTAATACAAAATTATGGTAAAGCAAATACCACCAGGAAGAACATATGGACTGCATTATTTGTTCAGATCAAGTAGGATTCAAATTAACTTTGGTCACTGCCAGGCTAACCAAGCCCACCTCCCCCAGCTTTGTTTCACAGGCCCCAGCTCCCAGATTCTGGCGGGCTCCCTCCGTGGAGCTGCTTCCTTCTTGTCCTGGGTGCAATTCCACACACTCTCCTCTGGATACCTAATAAGAACCATTCTTTACATAATCTGTAAAGCTCATCCAGGTCTCTGCTGCTGCCATATCAGACATTTCCTACCATGCCTACCAGAGCTCTTGATAATTCAGGTTCTCTGAGACAGCAGAGTATCCTCTTTCCTCTGTCAATTCCCTGCCCTCCTGAAGCAACAAGGAGAGAACCAACAAGAAGCCTTTCCCCTGCTACCCTAAAATTGCCTTTAAAGTCTGTATTTGGCTTTAAAAATATTTTAAGAGTATGAATTTTTTAAATTTTATTTCTTGACAAGCTGTTGTTAGCTCCATCTCAGCCAGACTTAGTACATAAGCATTGCAAGAGAATTTTACCCTACTTGTCCCACAGCATAAGACACACCAGAAAAAAAAATAAACCTGCAAAACATATACAGCTCAGGTCACAAAGCAATTATGGTCCTAGCAGTGGGGATCTCTTTAAAAAAAAATTTGGGGGATAGCCACTAAAAATGCCATGTGAACAAAAATGCTAAAATCATGATCCAATATGCTGAACATTAACAATATTTCATATTTTGACAACTCAAAGTGATTGCAGAAACAAAAGGTCGATGTCTGATCCCAGGCCCCTTGAACAGTGGTTTCATTACTGAACAGACTGATTGCCTGCTGTTTGTCTACTGCCATCAGTGGATCTTGTTTTAAAAACAAATGTAATGCAGTTATAAACCAGAACACAGTAAAATGCAATGAAAATTATTTCTCCTCTGTAAAAGAAAGTCTTCTAAGTAAAATTTAATATTGTCATATGCTACGTGCCAGCATAACAATAATGAATTGATAAAGCACGAACAGATAAAGCACAATGAAATACCACCCTGACAAACAGATCTGTCTCTGGTGACAGTAACCAGAAGGAGAAGATGGAAGCCAATGATAACCACATTCTAATGGACACTGGGGCATTTCTTCCACAAGCATTGCACAAAACTGTTTTCTGTTATACAGCAGGATATGATATTTTATTTTCAATGAACCATTTTCCCCCATGTCATATATCTGAAAACTACATTTGATCTTTACATTGAAAGGAAGCCCCTGCTTTTCTCAGGCCGTTTCTACGGCATCCTGATCAGAGTGAGCCCATATTACATGACTTCTTGTGTTCCTGGCCCAAGCCCTGCACTTCCTCAGCTCCACAGAGACCTGGTCTAGCTAGTAAAGGGCAGCCCTAAACCTACAGACAGCAAATCACATTTGCTTTGGGAGGAGGGTTTCAGCTGTTCCAGGCCCCTGTAGGGAGCAGAGGCACACAGCCAAAGACCAACACCTTCTCCGTAATTTGAGAGCAACCTCATGCTTTGGTCCTGAATCTGTTCATTGAAACAAGTCACAGAGCAGACTGAAATAAATCAGCATGGCAGAACTCCTGAATCCTTTGAGGTTTCAGCAGCTTGGTAGAAACAATGCTAGCTGGCAGTGAAATAATGAGGGGCTTTATTATGATCCAATGTAACAGCAACTGGGATCCAACACAAGTAAAAAGGGCTTAAAAGGTGAAAATAGAACAGAATAAACCATTATCCTTGTTCCATATTTAGTATTTTATTTAGCATTTGCTGTTTTATTAACAGTTTATTATTTTGCTATGTGCACAATACCCTGTCAGATTGAAGTCAATTAAAAACCATCAGGAAACTAATGTGTTAAATCTCTGGGGGCATTAATCTGAAATCACTGATGCTGCATTAGCACAAGACCATTCATAACTGACAGCTCTGAAATGTAAAGGTTAATATCACAATACTCTACTTCCAAACTAAAAGTACTGTTCTCAAAAATACTTAGTAAAGCATAAAGTAAAATTAAATTATAACTTTAAGGAATACAACTTTTTTCCTTCTGCATTTACTTTTACAGGTTCCACAGTAATTGTAGATAATTTGACAGTAAAGAAGCCACCACCTCCTACAGCACATGCAGCACGCAAAAATAAATCGAAACATTTGCTTGTAGAACAGGAAATGCAATCTCTTACCCAATCCACTGAAAAGGTAAAGACCAGCTTTGCTCCATAAAAAGACAAGTTTTTAGGAAACAGGATTAACACTCTATGCCACCACTCCTGACCCCCTTTGAAAGCTGTGGGTATTCAGCACCCTTGAGAAAGTCCAATAGGAGCTCTTGAAATCATGGATAAGATTTTAAAAGTCTAATTTGATTAACACTTCCTAACAGGACTTCTTAATACAGATGCACTACCATTATATACTGGGCTGAATGTGCTTTAAATGCAGATTACTTACAATCTGATTTTCCTTCTACCAGTTGTTGTTAATTTCTATACACTGATTATGCTATCTTAAAATTAAGGATTTAAACAAATGTGAATGGTACGTTGGAGAATATGATCGCCATAAAGCAGAGAAGATACTGTCACAGAAAAACATTGTAAGTACCATTTATCTCAAAATCTGGGATGTAAACTCTTGGCGGAAAATTTCTGTAAACTGTCCACAATGGCTTACAGGTTTTGGTGTGAACTAACCATACAATCCATAATTTAAATCTGTTTCATATAGGATGAGACATTCTTGGTTAGAGATTGCTCAAGGAAGTCAAAGGCTGAACCATACGTTCTGGTTGTTTATTATGGAAGGAGAGTGTACAACATTAAAGTACGTTTTCTGGAAGAAAGCCAACAATACGCGCTGGGAACAGGGCTCCGAGGAGAGAGTGTAAGTAAAATCCCATCTGTTGTTACAGTCTACAGCTTTTATGTTGGACTTCACAAGCTCTTAACAGCAAATATTAGTTACAAGCTCTCCCACATAAAAAACTTGGTGTTTCATTTAAGTTTCTTTTACAATACCCTCATTTCAAGTATGTCTCAAGTTTCAAGAAGCTTCAACATAATTTAAAACCAAATTTTGCATGACATGCTCAAATTCATATTTAAATCAATGTAAAAATTTTGTTAAGTACTTACAATACTTCTACCTACTCTAAGTAACACCTGCAAAGTGAAATGGAAAGATAAGTTTTACCTTTTCAGGTATACATATTATTTTAGCATATTTTTAAATTTGTGATAATTTAAGCAGGCATTTTCAAATACAAACAACTCCACATATATGACAGCAGGACCTGGTCCTATGAAGATACAGGACAACAGTTTTTCACAGATATTCAGAAGCAATTAAATCATGTGGGTCCCCAGCAATCAGTCTTTCAGATATAGTAAACTTCAATTAGAAAATCCCTTTAAACTAGTGATGCTTTTTTACATAATTAAGTTAAATTATAGTCATGGTAAGAGTCTAATTCTTATTCTACATATATGGTTAAATAATAAACACTGTATCTGCAAGTTTTTCACACAAGAAAAGATAAAATGTTAAAACCAGAAGTCAACTCTATAAAAAAAGTGATAATTGCAAAATAAAACAAAACAAACAAACAAAAAAAAAACCAAAACAACAAAAAAAATTTTTAAAAACTTAAAGAATGCTCAGCTGCAGAGCAAAAAAGCCAAGCAACAACCTCCTATGGGTTATTAGTTATGTAAATCACTGACACAAATCCAACTCCAGCAAAGCAGAGAAGACTCTGTAGCTGAATCTTCAATTATATCCTTTTCATGCACGTCAATACTTTTCACACCTTACCTTCTGTATAGACAGACTTTAAAGAGCCTGAAATCACAAATGACCCAGGCTGATTTAAGGCATTTGATGGGTCCAAAATTTGTATTAGAATTTTTATTAGAAAACATGGGATAGGATTCAAGAGCTTTCACAAGATGAACAAGGTTTACTGGCAAGTTGATCTTCAGGGACATTGGTTTAATGATAAAGGGGGGAAAAATCCTTCATTATTGAAGCACAGTGAAACAGTTTTGGAAGCTGAATGGTAACACAAATCAAGAACTGTACTGCAGGTACCATCATCCTGGTGCTCCTGTAGTGACCATCAGTCTTCTGTAAAGCACTGGCTGCATTTCTCAACTGAACTTCCCAGATGATTTCCTGGAATTTTAGTACGATTTAGGAGAAAGCAAGTTTAGTTTTCCATGGTTCTTACATTGTTTAGTCTTCCTGTAATAGCTCTAATACAAATAGGCTCAGAACAGAAACAATGACAGAAATAAGGCACGCTACAGCATAATGTAGTGTGTATTCTACACTACAGAGTAAGTACACAGAACTCAATTTTCATTATGTTAACAGCTTTAACAATTAAGGTAACTGGAAAATTACTTGAACAGTACATGAACAATTTTTACTGAACTAAAAGGAAGAAGAACACAATCCCTCCCATCTCAGGAAATACCAAAATATATGACTTTGTTGTTTGTTCCAACTTCTGCACAGACATATTTAAATACATATCTTAAACAGTAGGTCTGGACTGACAAGTCAAATTGCAAAGTAACAGC
This sequence comes from Erpornis zantholeuca, assembly GCA_013400515.1. Taxonomy (NCBI): domain Eukaryota; kingdom Metazoa; phylum Chordata; class Aves; order Passeriformes; family Timaliidae; genus Erpornis; species Erpornis zantholeuca. The sequence goes on along the minus strand of VZTN01034364.1, from coordinate 78,412 downwards.
TCCAAAATAAGGATTCCAATAATCTAGTTAACAACACACAGTGCATCCAAGACTTGGCTCTGCCAGGCCAAATCTGTAATCACGACTCTTTACCTTATGCTGCCTTCTTTGAGGATTCTTTTTCTTTAATTCAAGTCTTCCCATAGATCAAGCACAACAGAAAAAAAAAATCAGAATTGCTTTGTTGATCAACTAAGTGCTGTACCAGGGAATCACAAACATGGCAAGCTTCCACTCCTATGTATTATTCTCACCAGTAGACTGAAAAACTAGAACTGGGCAGAAAGCATATGTGCAGTAATGAACTATCATTGCTCAGAAGAGCTTCTGCCATCTCAGGCAGTCTCAAAGGATTTCCCAAAAAGGCTCTTTCTTGAAAACTGTCACCTCAATTTTTGCAGCTAAGTTTTTTCCAAAGAAGTTGAAAACACATTGTAAGGCTGTGAATTACAGCAAATTGCTGCCTGTAGTTTTCCAGTACCTGTTAAAATGCTTTCTAGAGCACTCTGCATTGTCTCTCCACAGGGGTAGTTACACCACATTTTGCAGTGCAGCCAGACCTAGCTGCTCTATCTAGATTAGCTGAATATTCCCTCTTGACCAGCCAAAGAGAAAGAAACCTAAACACCAACGAACATGTGCAGACCTATTACATTTCTCTCCAGTTGTTGATTTTATTCAGAGGTTTGGTATTAAAAGATTTTCTGCAGTGTGTTTTGTTTTGTAGACTTTTGAATTAGTCTATTTTCATCCACTAAAACATGTTTTTCCTTACACATAATTATTCAAAGTTTTCCCTATCTTATTGCAACTTCTGATTTTTACTAAACAGCATCCAAGTTGTTAACATATTGTATCGTCAATTAAGGTTTTAAATTAACAGTAATTTTTTTAATGTATTTAACTCTCATGAGTGCTTCTATCATAAGCTCTCATGTAGCCCTATAAGGCCATAAGGGGGGAAGAAAGGGGCTGACCATCAGATTTTTCTGGTAAAAGTAACTGAAGTTCCATGCAGCTAAATTAGTATCAAACTCTAATAAAATAAATAGAAGGAGAAGGGTAAAAAAAAAATGAAAAATTACTAAGAGAGTCACTTACTCTCTTAGTGGAGGTACATCTTTTGCTAGCTATTTAGCCACAGATGTTCACACCTATGTACATATTTAATATACTATATTGAGGTTTCTAAAGGCCAAATTACATAAAGCTATAAGGATCAGATCCCCAAATGAGGCATATATGAAATTTAGAAATTTACATTCACAACTGCTACCCTGAGCACCCTTTACTTGGCTGTTGCCTTCCCCTACTCCAGACAATTTCACTATTAAAGATCCAGAGATCCCTGTAACACTGCCTTTTTCATGTGAATAGTTCTTTTGAAGATGATGAAATAAAAGCCTCGCTCACATTTAAAGTAAATCATCACAAAAAATTTAATTTTTTTTAATCTCTTTTTCAAAATTAGATCTGCCACACACAAAATACAAGTTTTTAGCATGTCTGTAGAATCAGACTCGACTCCCAGTGCAGTAACTAAAAATGAAAGGCAGAAGTAGGCTCCTCTCCAGCTTGGTGCCTGTTTTACAAAGAAGTTTAGAGCACAGCCCAATGCGTATCTCTGGATCTTCCTGTTTCAGCCACAGACACTTTCTCCATCCTCACCACTGCATTTGCACCTACCTTCCATCTTCAAACTATCAGTCATAGCAGTCACACCATTTCACTGGATTCATCTCCATGTGAGCCAAATGGATTTGGCCAACAAATGGAGCCAAGTGCTCCACCTACCTTCAGCAGCCACCAGACTGCCCTGGCCCATCCGAGCAGATTAGGGAGCACTTCCACAACGCCTCCCACTGACAGTTGTCATGTCAAAAGTTACTGCCAGGAAAAGAGGCACGACAAACAGCCAGTCCTTTCAACTGAGAGAGATGTTTACAACATAAGCATCTTGTCCACAGGTTAAATGAGAGCTCAGGGATGAATGGTCTCTTTCAGGATGTGCAACATAGCTCAGAGTTTCACCACTTTCCCAACAATCCAGAACTACACCTTTCACGAGCAATCCTTGAGACCCTATTCCCATCTCCCCAGAACAGTCTGGAGACCTGCAGATAGGAAATTCCTATGACAGCAGAGATTGGCTGACCTTTTAACTTCCCAGCCAACAGAAAACATTAGAAAACAGGAAAAGAATTGGTGCTGGCAGAGAGTTAATGAAGAATAAAAAAAGTAAGGATTACTTTCATACAACACGAAATATAGACCACAGTTTTGCCTCAGTTTTTAGCAGCAAGAGTGACTTTGAACATAAGCAAAGACAAAACAGCAAAGCAGAACAAATGCATGTGAGTAAAAATTATCGAAACAAAACTTTAAAAAATTACCATACTGGCTTTGAGATCAAATAATTTTCATCTTAATACAAGAACAGTTTCATCAACTCACACATTTAATCAGATTCTGTTGTTATAAACTAGGTGTGAATCAGGTAGGAGTGAGAGACACTACCATGAGACACTATCATCCATGCTTAGATTAAATGTTATATAAATACATGATAAGTATTAATGTCAAAGTAAGCTTTCATTATTGTGTGCAGGTTCTGGTGGATTAATACCAATGAGCCCAAAGAACAGCTCAAGAGGAAAACACTGATGTGTTTTGTGCTTTGTAGTGTGACGAAAGCTTAGAAGTTACACACTAGGGAAGAGAACTACTTAAACTGAAGGACTGCTAACCATTGGAATAGGATGCCTCCAGTAGGACAGATGAGAATAAACACCTTGGATAGCTTTCTGTTGCTCTTTGATCATATCAGCAACCTTGAACCAGACCGTTATCACTTTGGGAGTTGCCTGGAGGATGCCATTTTTTGGGCATGAGAGAAAATGATGCTTCTTGTTCCATACTTCAAAGGGATTCTATAGCAACTGTCTGAATAAACTGAATGGGAAAATAAAGCGTACACTTAATAAGGTACATGGAAACTTGCAGTGTAAAATATCATGTAAGTGTAACTTGTGGTGGGAAAAAGTTGATAAGAATTTATAGTTGCTTCATCGTTTCAAGATCTATCATCACATCTGGCATCACAAGCCTTTATAGGTAATACTGCATTATCAGGGATTAGACATGCTCCCTTTTTGCCCTAAGGAGCTAGTTGTTTTGTCCTGCACAAGACACAGACACGAAACAGGAGGATCAAAATATGGTGCTTTTCCTTTTAGAATTGCTTCCATCTAATTCCATGCAAAATATTACCTATTTTTTAATACTGTTATTTGCAAGTTGTCTAATATTATATATTGAACCATCTAGCAATTTCATTTTCAGTCACTGATTACTATCTTTCCCCCCCCCCAGAAATTTAATTCTGTGGAAGAGATCATTGACTTCTACAAATCCGTTCCCATAACACTCATTGACGGGAAGGATCACTCAGGAAACCACAGAGAACAATGCTACCTCACACATCCATTCAAGCCATGCTGACGTTTTCTGCCTTATTGTCAATGATTCCTTTGTATAGATATAAATAGAACAGTTATTTAAATGTCTCAAGGATCAGATGAGCATTCGGAGCAAGGAATATAATGAAGCATTCTGCAGATCTACTCCGTTTTTTGATTGTTACATTTTCACTCTGAGGATACAAGTAAAGAATATCTCACCAGGAAGGTGTTGAGGCTGATTCCTAATACCTTGAGAACGAATTTGCTTATCTTGCACTCTACCTTCTAACTTAAGACGAAAATCAGACTCGCCCTTGCTTACCTAAATGTCACTGAAACTCCACTAAGTAGGACCACCTAATAAAGTATACCACCGTCATTAAATAAATATTCTTGCTTTTAAAAAAACACATGAAACACTGCATGTCAGAGTTCTCACTGTCTAACCATTTCATGTGGTGTGCATATGTTTGCTCAACAACAAGCTGTGCTCACCTGCCACTGAAGTTAGTGTCAGCTGATCCTTATAGGCATTGGTGATTATAAAGCTAGCTGTAATTATGTAAATTCTATTACTCAATGAGGACTTATTCTTTAGCTTAAGTAGCAGATATCTGTATTCCATACCTGAGCCTTCAAACACTTACAAAGTAGGACCATTATGGAAACAGTCACTTTGAATTCATACCATGAGCAAATGCAGAGATAAAAATCATCAGTGGGAAGAGTAGATTTACTTAAAAATCAGCAAGAAAACATGCTCCAGTGTGTATGAGCAAATAACATGAGAATGTGAATATTTTTCCAGAAAAAAATACTGAAGTATTTATTCATACAATTCGAGTTTTGGAAGCCTAGCTAAATTAGATATGTATATAAAGGCAAACTACTGCTGTACGTATATAAAGGGATTTTTTCTGCACAGCATCAATGATCTCCCTAACCACACTCAGAAGTCTGACTAGGTAATTGTAATATAGCAAAAAAGGAACCTCAGTTACTTTATCCTTATAGAATAGGAATAAGAAGAATAAAACCACTCAAACCCAAAACCACAGCATTCCAACCCAATTTATGATGTACTATCCAGTGGCACAAACTAGCTCTAAAAAATTTAGCAGTTGATTGTTATTTTCTTGCAACCTTTTTATTTCTCGGGGCTGCATCAAAAGGGAAGAAAACACCCACTCTAAATTATTTCTCTCAAACTGAGAGAAACTGCTAAACTTGAAGGATTTCTACAATAATTTTATCTAATAAGAATAAAAGTAATAAAACAGAAGCTGCTAAAGTAGAATTTAGCAGAGCTCATAAAAAAAAGCATGAGGTAATCTGCTTTAAGAATTTCATAACCATGATACAATTTAAGTTACAAAAGGTTTTCATGTTGAAACCAATAAAAAATTCTAAATTAAAAACCATAAAAACCCTAAGGCTTAACAATTTAAATAACCGACTATGCCAGTGACATACAGAGCTTTGCAGATGTTTACTGAAGTAAACCCTAACTTGCTTACAGAAGACAAAGCATTACTAGTATACTTAAACCACCCAGAGTTTATAAGTGAGCAACACTTCCCCCATCCCTCCCCCAGAAGGAGCTTTCATGAGCAATGTTCTGATTTTGCCAGTAACAACTCTTACGAAGCAAATGCAAAACTATTTATTTGGTAGCTTCTACAGAAACAAAATTAATTCAATCAGTAACCTGGACTGAAGGAATTAAAACAAAGGAGGAATGCTAACCATGGGGTTTTTCATGTTAACCATTTCAGTATTTATTGTATATGATATGCCACAATTTTAAAATGGAAACTATTTTCACCATTGAAAATGCAAATAGCACTGTTAGGTTTGGCATCAAAGTATATGAAGTGGAAAAAAAAACCCTCTAGTGTACCCATCTAAAAAAATATAATTCCATTTGAATACAAAATGAGAACTGTCATTTCCTTATTATTGACAAAACAGGAAAAACAAAGTTTGTTCTGTGGAATAGGTTAGTCTGATACAAATGATATAAAAATTTTCCATGTGTACATGATGAGAAAGATCCGACTTAAAGCACCAACTATCTGAAAGGTTTTAACACTGTATTGCAAAATTATGGGAAAGCAGTAAGTGGTTTTGAAAATAAACCTCAGTCAGATGTAGTTTTAAAATATTTACATTTTAATGTAGATATGATAAATATTTTATCAAAACAATGTATAATCTGCTGGAGTTTATAAAAAATATTCCCAGCTAAACTGTTTACAAAAATGCACCATCAGTGAAAAGAGTTAGGGACTACCAGTTTACCAGAGAAGTCCCAGTTCAAACACAGAACACACATCCAGCATTAGAGTCAGTATTGATTTTCATATTTCTAAAACTGTAACACATTATTTTAGTTGTATGTGCTTCAATATACTTCATTCTCTATGATTCTAAAATTTAAAATTGACAAGATGAAGGGAAACATCCATAGCTCACATACGGAACAGTAACTTCAGCGTCATCCATCCCTCTTTTTTACTAAAAACTGTAATTTGGCCCTGATTTAGAGACATGTTTAAGCAACTGAGCAATGTTTACACTGCACTGAAGTCAGTACACATTAGACATAATCTGTAACCAGGCACATGCTTGTATGAATTTAAGGCCTACAAAAAATAAATTGTAACAACATCTAAATTCTCAAGCATGATGAAAGATTGCACTGAAAATCTGGTTCAACACTGTCAATGTAAAAGCTGTGCAATATGGCTTTTCATTTTGAAAAGTCTTCACCTTCAGCAAGTTCCCCTGTAAATAAGCTCACCAACTACAGTTCTAACCAAATACTGATTTCTGTAAATATTCTATCACACACAAGGTGGTAGAGGGTTTATGTTTGGCAAAGACTATTTCAGAACAGCCTTGAGGTCATACAGAGTAGTGCTTTTCACTATCAGCTCACGCCTGATGGTATCTCTGGCTTGATGGTACAGAATCCTGACAGTTCTGCTGCCTCACATCTACACAATACAGTCCAGGTAAAGACTAAGTACTAAACAAAAATAAAATTTTTAGTGCTATCTGACCTAGTCGGAATAACTGATTCCAAATATTTTTCATTTACACCCTTGTATCTCCTCTGAAGTCAGCAGAAGTGTTTTTATTTCACTGAAACAGAGCACTTGCATTTAAATTTTAATTTTTATGCGTAGTGCTTAATTTGCCACTAAACCCTATAACATACACTTGCTGTCCACGGAGGACCAAAGGTGCATTTCCACACAGATGTGTTTGATCTCTGAAACATCATGCTGTAAAGCATGGTAAAGCATGTAAAGCAAACTAAATCCTGTTAAATTTACAAAAATCTCATCGTCTAAGACTTTAATCCATACAGACCTAGCACAAACCACATACAGCACAGTATCCTAAGGTAACTAGAAGGACTTTTGCATAGCAAATCTTCAAATTTCTCCTATGGAACAGATGAAGCTGACCTCCAATAAAACTTCAAACACAAGAGTGCAAAGTAGTGCTTAATCCTCACTATCAGCTTCTCTATCTCTCTGTACCTCTACTCTCTTCTTCACTTTGCTAACAGTAGAGAACTTTTGGCAAAATAAATCAGTTATTTCAATCCTCCATTCCAAGCAAGTTAGTGGCACTCATTAAAAGCAAGAAGAGAAACCTCCCCTAGATTCTCACTTAATGTCTTTTTCCTTGAAGAGAAAGAACATCCCAACCCTTGGTTGCTTCTATTAAGTGCCTCTGTCCATGACTTATCCATTCTTCTTGGTCCAAATACACTCTTCCACAAAACCAACACTTAAACAGACACTGAAGTGCTTCAGCTGGTGAACTTTCCACCACTTGGTAGTTGTTTTTATGGGTCTTTTTTAGCTTCATTTTTAGCATACTCTGCTTTTTTGCTTGGTTTCCTGTCTCAACATTCTGAAGAGTAAGACGCTTTCGGTAACGTTTGACACCAAGACAACTACTTGTCCTTTCTGACAGAACCACTTTCAGGACTTGACCTTTATACTTGTTGATAGTCTTCATGACATTTATTATCTCTGGTGAATCAACATCAGGATGGTTTAGTACCACAACTGGCTGGTTACGACGAGGGCATTTTATCAACTGATTTGTTTTCAGAGGAACAAGTCGCAGACGTCTTGCTGTCAACAGGTATGACATATCAGAACTTGAAGTGGTTTCCGACTGAGCTCTTGTTTTCCTCTTAGGAAGTTCCCTGAAGCTTGCTTGTTTTGCCTTATTTTTGGGACCTAGTTGACTTTTTGAATAGGGCTTGCTTTGCTTGCTCACATCACTGCTTTTCTGAAATGGTGCTCCAGTTTGCTTGCTGTTACTTTTAACACTTGCCTCTCGCTTTGGCCTTTGCCTGAGTGATATAGTTCGGGACTCAGAATTTGGTTCGCTCTGATTAGGCAAACATGGGAAATTACTGCCAAGTGTCTCAGAAACACTGATGGGGACCGGGCGAGGCAGAAACATTTCATTGCAGTGCACAGGAGCTGATGTTTCATTCCTGTTTTCTATTCCATATGAGCTTTGACTGCTAGTAGTATTCAGCACTCTCAGCATTGTCCCTTTGGGGATAAACACTGGAGTAGCAACATGGGAATTTTTAGTTACCCTGTTTTTAGTTCTTGTATATGTAAAAAGCTGATTTTCACTGTGTTCTTCACTACTGATTACGCTTCTTCCACCATGCACTTGGGACAAAGTCGCAGGTTGTTCCACTTCAGTGGCACCAACAACCCTCTCAGAGCTTGCTGAACTTTCTTGAGGCAAAAGCAACTTTTTACTAGAAGCTTGACATCTCAAGGGCATGTATTTCAGGTTAGGTTCAGCAGCAGACATGAGCTGAGCAATCTTTCTACACAGCAATGTTGCTGATTTCTTCCTGCGTGTTGTGTCATCCCATCTGACATCCTCTGGAACATTTTCAGCCCCAGAGCTAAGAGAAAATACAGATGAAATAACAGGTCCTTCAAAAGGTTTGTCTTTATTTTCCATCTTCTGTAATTCTAGTGATTCCAGAAGATGACTATTCTTTTGACTTACGGTTTCAGCTTTCTTTACTTTGCTAAAGCCAAAAGTTATATCCTCAAAAGGGGGGGTTTTAGTAATATGCAAGTTTTTTTCTGCTTCGGAAGATGTAACAGGTTTTTTATCAAAACCCTTTCCAGCTAAATGTGCTTTGGTAGAGCTGACTGGTAGACTCCTACATTCTTTGTCAACCCTCTTCACAGACAGTGTATCCTTTTCTTTATGGACTGCAGAAAAATTTTTGCCCTCCGGAACAGCTTCTACTGAAATGTTCTTGGAACTTTTACCTTCAGAAACAGAAGCATATTTTGGGTGATACATATCCTCACCTTCTTCATAACAATACAGATTACAACGTAAGTTATTTTTTCCATCTACTTTCCCACTTGAGGATTTAAGATCACTTTTTTTTTCAGTACTGTTCATCACCAGAGATGGAGAACAAAGTTCTAAAACACCTGAATGGACATCAACACCTTTCACCAAATGAAAGCATAATTTTGATGTATCTTCCCTCTGTATAGATACAGAGCTACAGTCTGAGAGTTTAGAATCAGAAGAACAAAAACATTCAGAACTCTTGTCATATGTACTATCCAAATTAAGCTGGTCACTAACACTGGATAATTTGTTTACATTCACTTCCATGGTAAGTAACTCATTTTGAGACACAGAAGATGTTTTTTTAATTTCTGCAGATTGTTCTATACCTTGATTCTCAAGTTCCCCTTCAGCACAGTTCACAGGCTTGTAAGTTGTTTCTTTCATAGGAATTAGTTTAAGAACCAGCTGTTGTGCTCCATTCACTATTTTAAGCTCTACTATCTGAGCTAAACAGTTCGAAGGAACTACAAGTTCAGATGGCGCAATTACTGTTAAAGGCATCCCAGGTTGTAAAGGCTCTGTTTTTGGAGAATAAACCTCAACCTCCACACTTTGATTCTCACATCCACTGATTTCAGACGGCTCCAATGTTGTCTTATCCTGGACTGACGATGTGTTTATGCTGTATTCTACATTTTGAGACAAGCAGACTGTTTTAGTTGGTTTACCTGGAATCTCACAAACCATATTTGAAGATAAATTTGAAAGTTCATTCTGGAAAGGGATTTTATTGTATTTCTGCTTTTTACATAAAGTGCTTTGACTCTGCTTCTTTTGCTTGTGGTTTATGAGAGTATTTGACAGCCGTTTTCTGGGTGTTTCGTGGACTCTTCTTGTATGTTTAACTATATAGTCATGCCTGACAGCACCATATTCACAGTATTCACACTGATATGGAAAAGTTCCAGTGTGTTTCACCAAATGTCTCTGGAATTCTCCTTTGGTGTAGGATACATAACTACAGTGGGAACAAAGAAATTTAATTTCCTCATGTTGCGCTACATGCTTTTTAAACTGTAAAGGATCCTTTGTTGAAAACCTGCATTTATCACAGTAGTATTTACCTGGCAGAAAATTTTTTACTTTAAATGTTTTCTGGGTTTTATTCGGGGTTTTTCTTTCACGTTTTTCATAGTCTGCAGCATTGGCACCCTCAGGAACAAAATCGAAAACTGGTGGTTTAATATGACTGCACTTCTTGCAGATGAAATTTTTGTCTTCAGTATACTCAAGTTTCTTATGCTTTTCTGTATCTTGCATTGAAATTTTCTGAACACTTCTGCATTTTATACAGCTTATCAGTGATAGCTTATTGTTCTCAGCCTCAGTTCCTTGGTAACAGCAGTTTTGGTCATCTGCCCCTTTTGATGGATTTGTTTTATCACCAGAAGATTGCTTTGGGGATGTAGTTAAGGAATTATTTTTATCATTAATTTGGCCAGGGTACAATCTTGGTAAAAATTCCCTCATTTTTTTCAACTGCATTTCAGAAGAAGCAATTCTGCACCAGTTTCATTAAACACAATAGCAACAGACAGAATGTTTTCTAGGTATTAGTCTTGTGTATGTTGCTTATCAATCAATCAATCAATCAGGCCACCAATCTGCAGAATATAAGCTTGGGAAGAAATGATGTTCAAGCAACCGCATCCGTATTATATTCCACGTTCTTAGCCAATCAACTTGCAGCACTAAAGAAAAAGCAGAAGATAAGTCAGTTACAATTCACTGATCACTGAAATACAATGAAATAATAATTGAACTATTAGGGGACTACAGCTGAATTACAGAGTGCAAGTCTACTGTTAATATACCACTGATTGTATTCTGCACATACAACCAATAACTCAAAAACACTAAATCAAATAATGCTTTAACATTTGCTCACATTCAAAATGTTCCCAAATTCATATAATTACCTGCTATGCATCAAAACCCAAACAGTTCATGGTATTTCTCCAATGTCATAAAAAATTTTACACTTTAGAAAGGTATTTATAAGCCAAACAAGATACTCGATAACAGTACTGAGCAGCAGAGTATGATTTCAGTTCAAATATAGCCCTCTACTCAGGACAACAGATCATGAAACACTGCAAGTGCCATTCATATGTGAATAGCAAGGGACTATTAGTTTGTTTTTAAATAAAAGAATTTTTAAGTTAGCATGGAAATTCCTGACATACAGAAGGAAGTTCTTTTCTAATCAGTGCCAATGTTTCAGACACAAACAATCTTGAACACTAATTCATATCAAGATGTGATTTATGCTTCACATGTTCTCAAAGTAATCAAGTCAAAACAATCTGTGGCTGCAAAATTAATTACTTTCTCTTCTATTAATATCACAGTGTAATCACTATGTATGTGGACATGCACATAAAAAATTCACTTCATCCTAATAAAACAGAATGTCAATCAAGCAAAATAAACAATGCAACATAAGGCAGAGGGAGATCAGTAATATCACTGTAAAACACCACATTAACATATGCAATATATTTGGCCCACGGGTTCCAGCTCTCTCTCTACCACATTTAAGAGGAAGAAGATCTCAGCCTTTAAGCTTTTGGCAAGACTATGAGACCACTATTATTTGGAAAATAAACAACCAAATTAGGCTTTTGAGACATACATGAAGTCCAATCAACACCTTTGTTACTCTATCATCATTAGTTATGAACATACTGTTGCATACACTTGCAATCACAAACAGACTTGATTGCAAGAGGTTATTTCTGTTTTTCAGTACACCCAATAAAAGGCTTCTGCTTCTGAAATTCAGATCCTCACCAACTCTACCTACAGAGATCAGGGCCTGATTTGGACTCCAAAGGCATAGTGCTGAGTTCACTTAAGCGGCTTCCCATCACAATAACCTTACACTAAAGAAAGAAATTCAACTGTTGTACTGGGAAGAAATTGAGGTGCCCAAGTGAGTGCAACAGAGCTGGTGAAAGGTCTAGAGAATAAATCTTATGGGGAGTGGCTGAGGGAGCCAGAGGTGTCGAGGCTGGAGAAAAGGAGGCTCAGGAGAGACCTTACTGCTCGCTGTAACTACGTGAAAGGACTATGTAGCCAGGTGAGTGTTAGCCTCTTCTCTAGGGTAACAAGTGACAGAAAGAGAGGAAATTGCCTCAAGTTGCACCAGGAGACATTTAGATTGAATATTAAGAAAAATTTCTTCACTGAAAAGGTTATCCAGAATTGGAACAAGTTGGCTACAGAAATGGTGGAGTTACCATCCCTGGAGATATTAAAAAGACACAGACTCGGCACTTAAGGATATGGTTTAGTGGTTGGATTGGCTGTGCTGGGTTACAGGTTGGACTTGATGATCTTGTAGGACTTTTCCAGCCTAAATAATTCTGTGATAACCCCAATGACTTGACAGGACTAGACATCTGATCCAAGATGGTTTTCCTGCATCTTATGTGCCAGCCCAGACAGCAACTGTCTCCTGCACCACATCAAAAGGAGAGTAGCCAGCAAGTCGAGGGAGGTGATTCTGGCCCTCTGCTCTGCTCTTTTGAGACGCCATCTGGAGTGCTGCTGCATCCAGTTCTGGGGCTCCCAACACAACGAAGATGTTTAGCGGCTCTCCTCTGGACCCACTGGAAGTTGATCACAGGGCTGGAACACCTCACCTACAAGGACAGGCTGAGAGAGTTGGGGGTGTTCAGCCTAAAGAGGTGGCTTCATGGAGACCTTATAGCACCTTCCAGTACTAAAAGGGAACTTTCAAGATCATGGAGAGGGACTTTTCACAAGTGCGTGCAGCGATAAAACAAGGGGAAATGGCTTCAAGCTAAAGAAAGGTGGATTTAAATTATATATTAGGAAGAAATTCATTACTGTGAGTGTGGCAAGGCACTGGAACAGAGAAGCTGCGGATGCCCCATCCCTGCCCTGGCAGTGTTCAACGCTGGACTTGGATGGAGCCCTGAGCAACCTAGTCTAGTGGAAAGTGTTCCTTCCCATGTCAGCAGATTGAACTACATAACCTTTAAGTTCTCTTGAAACACAAACCACTCAGTGATTCCATGATCTCCCCCTGTGCTCCATCAATATCCCTAACTGCTATAGGAATGCCACAAACAAAAATAAGTTAGAAAACTGGTTAGGGACAACAAAACAAGCTTTTGACTCTTAAGCAGGTGGATGACTGTACACTAAAACTCCTTAGTGGAGTGGTAGTTCTAGGACTGTAGTAATCTCATCTCATTGCAATGCAGACAGCTGTGAAAATACACACAATGTGATAAACAAATCAATGGCAGCCTTGCAGGAAGGAGGAAAGTATACATGACTGCTGTATCATGATCTGGAGAATTTTCTTTAAGCAATTCTAATGTGGATGACATTATGCACTCTATTACACTGATTCTAAAGAGGAAAGGAAAGCAAAATGTTTGCAGTAGTTCAGATGGAACTTCCTTTCCTGACTACTGCAATGCTTTCGAGACTTAAGATGAACCTACTGACACACAAGTGTGGTGGTAGGCCTGCGTTCAGGAGATCCACTCTTTTGTTTCAGGAGAAAGATGGTATGAGATCTTAATAAGCTCAAGATCCAGACCAAAGATGCTTTATTCATTTCTATACAGCTTTAAGAAAGAACTAATATGGCATTTGAAAATAAAGGGTGAAACTAGATCAGTATTTGCCCTTTCCTGCTCTTAACATCCATCCATTAATACTGAAACTGCCCTCCATGTGAACTGACTGAAAGCTAAGTATAGAGAATTTATGCCATCAACATCCCTGACCACAGAAAAAAAAGCATTATAACCCAGAGAATTATCTTGTATTTTTAAACTCTCTAAACTTCACTTTATGGGAGAACATAAAAAAGAATCCACAATCTTTAAAGGGCAAGAAAGTACAAGAAACACAGAACAACATTTTCAGAACACTTATATTTAACAGTCCTGGGCTTCTCAGTCCAAGACTACGCCAGAAAAATTTAACAGAGGTAATTTGAAGAACAGGCTAGTAATCCTTCCAAGTTTTCCTAATTCAAGCAGCTATACATAGGAAAGTGGAAACAATTAGGTTTGCCATGGTTTAAGCCCAAAACAACGCTTTCATGCAGACCTGTGACAAACACCATGTTGCTAGAATGCAGGTTTCAGGTGTTGGTGTGTGCCCGCATTCCATATGTGAAGATGGCTGATCCCAGGCAGCAGCCACAGAGCCACTTGCTGGTGTCCCACCCTCCTCTCCCTGAGTGGCAAGGGGAGTGAAGTAGAGAAGAAGCACAAGCAAGTTTATGGGTTGGGACAAAGGCAATTTAACTGAAGGAAAGAAGCACAGAGGTGACATAGGGAAATCACTCACCACCTTCCACAAGCAAACCAATGCCCAGCCAGTCTCTGGAGCAGCAGGCACCCTGGAAGGCAACCCCCCTCTGCTCTTCTTCCTCTACTTCCAGTTTTCACGGCTGAGCATAACATTGTATGCTGTGGACTATCCCCCAGACCAATTCTGGTCAGCTGTCCCAGCTTTATGTCCTCTCATGCCTCTCTTGCTCACCCCATGCCTACTCACTAGAGTGAATTTGGTGGGGGGTGGTAAAGAAAACCCTAACATTGTGCAAACATTATTCAGCAACAACCAAAACATCGGTGTGTTATCAACACTGTTTTAGCCACAGATCCAAAACACAGCACTGTACAGGCTGCTTTCAAGAAATTTAACTCCATCCCAGCCAGACCCAGTAAAAGGTAAAAAACCAACTGAATAACCAGTTGATGCCAAAGTAACATCTAGCTAGTTTTTCACCATGTACCCTGAACGCTGACCAGTTAGTAATAAAGGTTTTGATACAAACAGCTCCAATTTATCCTTATTTTTGACTAAACAAGCCCAAAATGGTATTGTAATTTCATGCCTGTGTTTAAAAAAAATAAAAATGCTGGTTACTTCCAAGAACAGATATCATCAATGTACACAGGGAGGTGAACATTACATACCTTTACTCCATACCACTAGGGGGGGTGGGGAGGGGGAGTAATTCCCCTAAAGATTTGTTTTGGTATTTGAAGGGTTGGCAGAAACATACTCCACAATATTTAATTAAAAGACAAATAGTTGATTTTTCGAGTTATAATCATATGCAGAACACACAGACCAATCTAAAGACATCATCAAAGATCCTAAAGTCTACAAGGAGCCTCAATGGCAAACACAGGAATGGGATGGATTAAAAATTAAGTAAGAGACACAAAATCAATTCCAGTCACTGTCTTTACAGGAACGAATTGAGAAAAAAATATAAAAATATTAAGAAATACAATAAAGCATCTGAATTAGGAAACATTAAAAAAATAGAAGCCCAAGTTTAAAAAAAATGTTTAAAAAAAGAAGCAAAAGCTTAGAAGCATATGGAAAAAAGACATCACAAGAAAGATGAACCAAATTTTCTCATTCACTCCTACCAAACACCTGCAATTCGGTGACATTAAAAGGTCAGGCATTCAATGAAACAAACATTTCTGCCTTTCACAGAACACTGTCATATCTTGAACTTTGATGCTCAAGACACAAGAGATTAACAGATCCACAGGAGTCAAAAGGCATTCCAAACTGTAGATATCCCATGTACGTAAAGGTTAAAAAACAAAGATCCATTAAAACAGAGGAAAATAGGATGAAACATCCTCTGCAGCCTAACTATGCTAAATTCAACCAGTACAAGGGGTTTTGCACTGCAGTAGGTTACAAACCACTGATGTGGCCACTGTCAGACTGGAAATTTCTACTTACTTCAGATACATTGAAAATTTGTTCCAATTCCAAAGAATATGTATATTCCAGGGCTTTAATTTCCTTTAGTTAAACTATATGCTGCTATTAATGAAAAGGGTGCGATGAGCAGGACGCATTTAGCCTATGTGATCAAATAAATGAGCCCTTAATTCAGCAAAGCACACACCTCTTACACACAAAGATCACAGACTGCAGCCAACAATCAGGGTGTGCTTTGGTACTGAAAAGCCCATATAAGTCATCCCTAAGAAAAAGAAGTTTAAACAGAATTGGAAGACACTGTACATCACTGCATTAAGAGGATGCAGTGTATAAAATGTGAGCCTCTGTGAAAAATTTAAATCCCTGTGCATGCTTAAAATTACTTTCCCCTTTTTGTACAATTATATATATATATATATGCCGTATACTGACCATTTAATATTGACTATATCTGTTCAGCAGTTAACTGTTCTACTGACCCAACTACACAGCTGCCAATTACTAGTCACTAATTTTAGGCCTAATAACTGGTAGAGATCCAAAGTGCTTCACTCAAGTATTACATATTGCATTAATTAAAATAATTAATTTTGTATTAAAAACCAACAATTCAAATACACCAAAGAAATTTTGTCGACAAGCATTTCTTCTTAAAAAGACATTTTGTTTCACAATAACAGCTAATCACACAGTTGTAACAATTTTTGGTTTGTAGCTGAAAATCACATGAGGTTTTTCAAAGCAAAATTAATGAGGAATGACAATGCAGACAAGTAAGAAGAGCAAGGACCATGCATCAAGTTTTTAGAGCATTTTTATTAAAAAATATACAGTTCTTTCACTCTACAGAAAAAAAATCAATTACACTTAAAAAATTTATTACTTATGAAGTCATGCAAAACACCAATTGAAAGGAAATAACTATTTTTTGAATGCATAAATGAAAAATTGTCCAATCTACTAACATTTTTTGGCATTGTATGGAGGCAGGTACATGTATGTACTATGCAGCATTCTATTGAAATGGAGGTCTGCTTTCCTGTGGCTCTAGGAACAAGGCCTAGCTTTATTTGTATCTGAAAAATACACATTTCTGTCACATCATTCAATTGCTTGGTGGTCTTCCTGCAATAAGCTAAACAAGGCATTACCAAATAACTACCGTATCAAAAGCAGTATTCTAGAGTGCTCAGAGACGTTTATAGAGTTGTTTATCATTACATGTATGACCAACTTTTCTAATCTGTGCTGCTCTTTTCATCATTTCACACAATTTACAACGGTTTTCAAAGTGTTGCTGTATATCCAGAGCATACTGACTGGTATAAAGCATCACCCCACTCTTAAGCTCTACGGCCTGTAGAAAATACAGCAAGGAAGTATGGCACTGAAGAAAATGGAAGGAGAGGGAAGAGTCCCATTAAAAGCACAAATCCATCCCTCCATGTCCAGATCTGAAAGCACTCATGTAGGTGTTAAAATTGATTTCCACAGACTTCATTCGTGCTAAAATTAGCCACATACTATTTGTATGTGCAAGAAAAGAGCCTTGACTGTAACCACCTACTGCAGTAACAATGCACAACAGACTGCTAGAAAAATCCTGTAAAACACCATTAGTCTTCTTAAACATAAACCAGACTTTTAAAATTAAATGTATATTGGAGGACACTTTGGCTACATCTACGATAAGACTAGATCATTTATTTAGAAGAGAAACGGTTTTTACATCTAAATTACTTTCAGTGTCCAATGTAACACTTTTCAATGACAGATTGTCTTGCAACAAAATTCAATATGGAATTCAATTAAGCCAATCTTATGCCCAAATACTCAAAAGAACCTTATTTGCACATATAGGATGTTGTATTTTGCTCCTGAACACATTTACTAACCCGAGAGCTCCTTTTCTTCAGGAGGATGACGAAGACGACAAACCTGGACAACAGCTTTAGTCCAGACGAGTCCAAAGCGGCCTGATGGCGTCCACGACACAGCAAGCACCAAAAATCTCCTTTCCTTGGGCATCCAGCCCACCCGGTGCAACTATGCCGCCTCTCCGCGGAAGGGAGGCCTCCCTCGGTCGCTCGCTGCCCGTGTGCGGGGCCCGAGCGCGGCGCCGCGGAGGATGCGGTGCGGGGACGGCGCTGNCCAGGAGAGCCCTGCGGCACCGGCACAGCCCCGCCGAACGGGCTGCGGCAGGGGGAACCAGGAGAGCCCTGCGGCACCGGCACAGCCCCGCCGAACGGGCTGCGGCAGGGGGAACCAGGAGAGCCCTGCGGCACCGGCACAGCCCCGCCGAACGGGCTGCGGCAGGGGGAACCAGGAGAGCCCTGCGGCACCGGCACTGCCCCGCCGAACGGGCTGCGGCAGAGGGAACCAGGAGAGCCCTGCGGCACCGGCACAGCCCCGCCGAACGGGCTGCGGCAGGGGGAACCAGGAGAGCCCTGCGGCACCGGCACTGCCCCGCCGAACGGGCTGCGGCAGGGGGAACCAGGAGAGCCCTGCGGCACCGGCACAGCCCCGCCGAACGGGCTGCGGCAGGGGGAACCAGGAGAGCCCTGGGCTGCGCTGTATGCGGAGGTGCAGCCTCGCGTTGTTGCCCGCTGGCCGTCCCTCCGCACTGACACAACAGGCCAAAGGATGCGCTGTTGTTCCCAATAACCTCTCTACATCCCCGATTCCGTTGTGTTTTACTAGGTATGCTGTGGGCACACATTTCGTTGGCATCGCCCTGTGAAGTACTACAACGGCGTAGTAGTTGTTTATTTTGAGATCCGTCCTATGAAATCCAAATGTCTTTCGAAATAAGTTGTTTCTTGGCAAAATTTGAAGGGAGAAAAAGAGGATTTAACTGACTCCATCTTGCCCTATAAAGTACCTTTGATTTAACTTCAATATCAAATCACTCCACTTAAAAAGCAAACCATATCTAACACAGGGCCCGAAGTCTTGCCAGATGAGGTGTTTGAAATGAAGCTTTTTGGTGCTTGTCTTCAAAGTTGAGCTCTGTGTTGCTGATTGCTCTGTTAGCATGGATTTTGTGTGATAAGCAAAACCAGTTAAGTTATATTTTCCAATCTGTTCTCTACTGGAATGAGTTGAGAGTGCTTGATCTTGACTAGGCATGGACACACATTTTCAGGGATCTTGGATTTTGGGATAGGCTCTTCACGTCACAAAAAAAAAGAAAACTGAAAGCTATAGACAGGGAAGTCTGGGGGGAAAGAATTCTCTCAACTGTGATTTTTTTTTTAGTTCCAAAATGAGATGTTGCCCTCAAGGTTTTCTTAACATCTTTTGGTTAGCTGTGTAAGAAAGCACTCTTAATGGTACTTTGGAACACCATAGTTTACAGACTATTTTTAAACTTGTTAAGAAGGTCTTCCAGCTGATAGAGCCTGTTGGGACTTCTAGGAGGCTTTTGACAAAGACTGTCAAAGAAACTAAACAGTAAAGGCATAAGACCGAGTATCTTGTTATGAATAGCTGGTTAAAGGTGGAGTGAGTGTGTGGTCCTTGTAGCGTAGAGGTGATGGGTGCACTGCTGTATCAATCTCTGCTTGGACCTGCTCGACATACAAGTGACTTGAAAAGGGAGCTGGGCGCTCAAGTGACAGCTTTCTAATACCAAGCTATTGAGGGACCTAAGAGCAAAAGCCCACTAAAGATCTGTGGAAGGACATTAAGCAGCAGAATAACTAGACAGTAAAAGGGCAATTAGATTTTGGATAGATAAAAGTGATGCACAGTGAGGAAAAACATCCTGACTTCAAATAAAAAATCATCAAATCTAAGCTGACTAGTACTGTGCAAAAGGAGCAAAATCTTGGCCTGAGAAAAAGTTTCAGCACTTCAATGCTTAATCGAGTTCATAAAAATAAGCCTTATGTTGAGATTAGCATTTTAAAAGCGCTTTGAGTTTCGAAGTTCCCTATGCTCAGGAAAGACAGAATAGTAGCAGGAAACGTTCAATGAAAGGTAAAAAGGATGATCAAAGGCACTTTGCTCTAAACTTTCACATAAGGAACAGCTAAGTAAGCTTCTGTCTGAAAAAAAAGAAAAAAAAGACTGTTGATATAACAAAGGACTAAAAATCATGAGTGATCATTGTAATCGTGAGCAGTTACAGCTGGAAGTAGTGTTGTGTGGATCCCATATAAGCCACCAGGGACAATTTGCAATTACTGACTGGTGTCAGCTATTCTGCAAAGATGATTACGTGGTGTTAAGAAAATTTACTTCCCTAACACTTTGTTACTATGTATTAGCTCACATAATACAGTGAAATGGAATGAGAGAGTGGAATTTTACTGAGACTTTAGGTTTGTTCATACTCAAGTAAAACAAACTAAAGGACAGCCCAGCCCTGGAAATAAGGACTTTGCTTCTTGGAAGCATAGAACTGTCCATGAAAGATAAAGGACACCCATGGACAGCCCAGATAAAGCCAGAATTCTAGCCACTCTACTATGGCAGGCCATTCTAGCCTTCCAGTGTTATCTGGCAAAACTGACCCCAGGGACTTCTGGATCAATAGACAATCAGCATGAATGCTGCAGAAATACAGTTGCCTGGAAAAATTTTACTGTGATTAGAAATCAGTAGTGTGGGTCTTAGTTATTAGTCAAATCACATTTTACTGGAGTGGTTGAAGGATATAAGAACCCTGTGTAAAACCACATTCAGGGTGACCCAGTTTGGCTGGGACACCTCATGCACATGAATAAATATTTACTCTTGTAATTCTATACTTTGTTTCCTGGCCTCTCTTGGTCAGCACCAATTGTTGCAAATTTTCATAAAAGTGAACTACACTGAGCAGATTGTTTTTTTCAAAGCCGAAAAAATTAGAAACATTCCTAAAATACAAGATTACAATATTTAACACAGTAATTCGAGAAATAGTTTGCTAGCCAACATGTTTTTTCGCCTCATCTATCTGTATCTGAAAAAGTCCAGACTGCAATAAATATACTTCATATCAGTAAAATGGAATCAATTATCTGATACTCAACATTGATTAAGCATTTTTACCTCTCTTTCTTAGATGTGTGTAGCTAGCCAGCTCTAAGGTTAGAATGGCACTTTCCTCTAACAAATGCAAATAGATTATTCAGTATTTAAATAAGGCTAAACTAAACAATGTCATACAGAAAAGGCTTTGTTATGGAAAGCTTGAGAGAAAATTTTCATCTTCCTCAGTGTTTTCCAGCTACATAATTCCTGTCCCTCCCCTGCATTTTCTAACCTTGCGTTCAAAGCCACGCGATTTCCCTTCCATGTCACATGAACACTCTCTTCTTTGCAGACATGAGTGGGACCTGATCGGATCAGATCACAGCGCCTCTTTCTCACTTAGGCTACAGCCCTGAACCGACTTAGAACATGAGACAGGGAGTAACTCTCCTGCAGTTTCCACCTTATCTGTCCCCTTTGGTTTGTCATTTGCAAGCTGTCTTTCATGACCTCTGAATTCCCAGCTCTTGCCTGGTCGTTTTTTCTATCTCAATTTCTCCTGTGACTCAGCCACCCACAGTGCTGGTTAGGTGTTCCTGAGCTCTCCTGCTGAGGGTCCTAAAGGGAGGGTCGGGACTTAGTAATGCCAAGGCTTGTTACCCAAGTAGGAAATGCTGGTAGCAGGGCTGCTAATTGGCAAACAAAAGCAGCATCCAAGCAAGAAGCCTCTTTAACTTCCTGCTTCCTTTGCAGCATTGCTGTCTATGAAACTGGTCCTGTCACATGCTGTGGGACACCCTCATACCAGGAATTCACCATGGCTCCTCAGTTGTCGCTGCCTGTCCTGATGTCATTCTACATTCCTTTCCAACTTTTAACAAGATTATCTGATATTAAATGCTGACTGTTGCTTGTGGATCCATGAGAACCACAGAATCACAGAATGGGTGAGACTGGGAGGGACCACATTGCATCATCTGGTCCCACCTCCCTGCTCAGGCAGGGTCATCCCAGAGCACATTGCCCAGGATTGCATCCAGATGGTTCTTGCAGATCTTCTATGAGGGAGACTCCACAACCTCTGCAAAATCTGTTCCAGTGCTCAGTCACCTGCTCAGTAAGGAAGTTCTTCCTCAATACTTAGGTGCAATTTCCTGTGCATTAACTTCTCTCCATTGCTTCTTGTCCTATTGCTTGGCACCACTGGGAAGAGCCTGGCTCCATCCTCTTGATAAAGCTTCCCTTCAGATACTTGCAGATATTGGTGAGGTCTCTTGTCAGTTGTCTCTTCTTGAGGCTGAACAAGCCCAGCTCCTTCAGCTTTGAAGCTCAACTACAAAACTATAAAAGAGCTGTGTTTGGAGAAGGTTCACAATAAAATAAATTAAAGAGGTTGAATAAATGAGCTACAAGATAAATCAGGTGCTCTAGGTGCTTCTCTTGGAACAGTTTTGCTTTGTGTGTTACAAAATTCACAAGCCCTTCTGCCACTGAAAACATTTGCATGAATCAAACTCTCTAAAACTGTTTTTAGTGTTAGATTGCAGGCATTACTTTATTACAGCATCGGGTGCATGTTGGATCTTTCCCTGAACATGCATAAGCACTATCAAAACTTTTCACTATTTGTGTATTTTAGCAAACAAAGAAATTAATGTTCACTGGTTATAATTTATACAATTCTCTTCATTAATTAGTATTCTATCTTCTACTGTTGTTGATTGGTTTCTGTATTCTCATGCTAACTAGCTGATATTTTCAGTCTTTTTATTATTTTTTTCCAGGTAGAGAGGGTTTCAGTAGAATTGCTGAAATGACTTTGTGAGTTTCTTCTTTTTCTCAGGGTTCTGCAAAATGTCCTTGTGGTTCATAAATTCTGCATTCCTAGTGTCCAGTTTCAGCAATACATCTCTCACCCAGGTGTGAGATCACTGAAGCATATCAAGGTTGATTACAGTTGTTTTATCGAAACTTAAAGTTTCAGTAATTTCCCAAACTGTGTTCCCACTAGAGCAGCTTGTGGCAAACCTATTTGTGTGAATCGACACATAGAGGTAACCAGGGTGATCACCAAGCCCCAGCTGTAATGTAAGGATTGCATTTATTTCATTACCTCACAAGCAACACCATGTGGCAGAGACACAGGCTCTGTCAGACTTAGCTCATCCTAGGAAATAGAGGCACATGAGGACACGGGCTCCATCAGGCTTAGTTCAGCCTAGCAGACCATGAGGATGGGCAGGGGCTCACTGCCTGCCCCAGTATATCAAAGGGCTTCATACATGCACAGTTTATCCCAAGGCTGTGCTTTCATGATCTCTCCCTCTCCCAGCAGGAGGCTCAAGTATGTGCGTGAGAGTGTGTTATGGCTACACAGGAACCCTGCTTCCTCAAAACAGGTGGAGGATAAACAACACTAGGCATAATAAATGGAGTTTTCCCACACTGACATCCTGAGCAGAACTATTTGCTCCTCACCAAATCTTCCAGTTTTAACCCTTTACTCCCAGCACCTGCTAAATGCTGTCTACATTGACAGGGTGGAAAATTATACTGCTTATGATTAATTAAAACAATTAATTAGAAAAACTAACTAAAACAATTAATTGGAAAAGTTATTAGGAAAGTTATATCATTTCCAGTATTCCCCCCAAAAAAGTAAAAAAACAATGTGCTGGAAAACCTGAAAAAAAACCCCAAAACAAACTGTGATAGCCCAAGTTGAAAATGAATAAGGGCGCTTTTTTGAGACAAACAGAATTTCTCCCTGAGCCATTGCAGTACCTTCACATAACAGCTTCTGCTGTCCCCTTTCAGGACACTGATAAAACTAGCCAAGTGGATATTTTTTTTTCACTCTATAGGCTACAATAATGCAACAGTACAGTCTACTGAACTCAGGGAAGGCACTTTGTACAGCTAAACTATGGCTTCCAGGGTAAAAATATCCTACTTTGTGAGCATTCAGAGCGCTTAGAAGAGAGAAGTGCAATCTTTGTTTTCCAAAATGTGCACACAATGGCAATAGTCAGTATTTAAAACAGCAAGAGCAGAAGTTTCAGTTCTGAGTTTCCCAACCCCGCATATTGTGGGCTTGGACTTTGAAACTCAATGAACCAACTGAGTTGTTTTGCGTTTCTGCAGCTGTTCCTTTGATGCAGTTTGATGCATTCCCTCTTCAAGTGGCTGAGCAAAGTTCATACAACATATGACGCATTCTAGGGGTTTCTTTAGATGCAGGTTGCTGCTGATGAGCAGATCCCTTCCTCCTGCTGCTTTGCTGGATTGGAGGGCATTAGGGCCACTGAGAATAGTCAGGAGTTTTTACACGACGGTGTTCGCAGGGCCATTGGCAACAGTCAGGAGGAAATTTTACACGGCAGTGTTCGCAGGGCTGTTGGCAATAGGAGGAGTTTTTACACGGCGGTGTTCGCAGGGCTGTTGGCAATAGGAGGAGTTTTTACACGGCGGTGTTCGCAGGGCTGTTGGCAATAGGNCCCCGGCCCCTCTGCCCCGGCCCCTCTGCCCCGGGCCCTCTGCCCCGGGCCGCCTACCCCTGCCCCTCAGCCCCGGCCCGCTTGCCCCGGCCCGCCTCGAGGGAATCACACCTCCAGCCTCGCGGAGGAGAAAAAACACGTCTTTCGCGTTTTTCTGTCCTCTCTTCCCATATCATTTCTAGTGTTTCCATCTACGTCCCCGTTTGACGGTGACCTCACCACCCCACAAATAATGTCTCTTTTCCACCCCAAAGCGCGCAGCAGACAAAGCCTCGCCCCCGTGTTCCTGAGCTACGTGGCAGCTCCTCTGCTGCCTCTCGGCAAGCAAAACACGTTTGGATGGGCTGCTAGCAGGCAATGAAGTGCGGCTACTTGGGTTAAGATAGTGGCTCCTCCATCAAGCAGCCCGATTTTACAATCTTAAAGGAAACACTCTCATGTAGACCTCAGCTCATTAATCAAATTGTCTGATTTGCAAAATAGATTTAAGCATAGAGGTGAAGACTGTGGGCTGTGCTGATGCTACCTGTACTGCTAGTGTAACTGTAGCTTGCTAGGTGCTGTGATGCTGTTTTCTGGTGCTGTTCTCTGTGTGAAGATAGACATAACAAAACCTCTAACTTGCCCTCCAAGGACATCCCGAAACAAGAACTGTAAACCATCATCTTGGGAAGAGGGGGCAGGCTTGGGGGGAGTCACATCATTTGCTGGATTCTGGTTGGTGAATTGATATTGTTATAAAAGTGTGAAGCACTCGTGACCAGGGGCCCATTTTGGGATCCACTGAGGCAGGACCTCTGGACCCCGAAGTGTGCACCTGAAGGCCTTTCAAATAAATACCACCTTTACTCCTTTGTTCCTGTCTGGTCTCTGTTTTTAGGTAGCCACTTTAAGGCATCAGTGCAACCACAAAAGCCTTGATCCTTTGGGAACTCAGGTCAACAGATAAAAGTCAAGATGACGAAAAGAAGAGCCAGATGAGACTGTGGTCAGGGCAGAAACCTGAACGAGGTTCTGAACTACAGGAGACTGGCACTCATTTTGGATCAAAATCACATTTCTTAATTAATTTCTTAATTAATTTTCTTTAATTTGTCTTACAAAGAGATGAGAAGATTAAAACTTTTTATAGCTTCTGGCTTACATTTTTTTCCGAAGCTTGTAGATGCTGTAAGGTATCTCCGACATCTGATAGTTAAGAGAGTCAATGCTGCACCTGCACAATTTAAGAGAAGAGTGTCGTTTTTAGGACAGCCTTCCAGCAAGCCTATTACTATAGAAGTTATTTTCCAGTTTATCATTTGATATAAAAGAACCTGAATTTTAGAAAATTTGCTCACAAATTTTCCATATTTAAGACATTTTAAGGTTTTTAAGTTTCCTGCTGCTATGGCAGCTTTAGCAATAAATGCATTTTAAATAGCCCTTTGTTGACTCAAGTGTCTATTGAACTCTCTTTGTGGTGAACTACCATTTAATTTCCATTTAAAGAGTCTCATTGCTCTTTTACATTAGTCATTCACTCTCTCAAATCTAATATTAAGGAACAAAGAGGTAATGTTTCATATTTGCGCAATCGCAAAAGAAATCTTACGAAATACCTTGATTTTCTGACATAGCCGTAAGCATAGTGAGAGGAAACAGTGCATCACATTACCAAGCAGCTCCAAAATACAGCCAAAAAAACCTTGGCTGCTCATGTATCTGAAAAACTTTGTAAGCATCAGGTAGAACACAGTGAATACTATAAATTCTGGGTTATCATCCCTACTGTTAATCAGAAAAAATATCTAATAAATAGTCACACTTGCTCCCTATATACTACACCTGTAGATATTTTTATTTTACAGGTGCCTAGAAGAGAAGGATAATAAATTACTTGAGATGAGGTTAAAAAATAAGCCTTTTTAGTGTAACCACTTTCCACCCCACATACTTAAAGTTAGTCTCTTCCCTCAGGAGCTTTAAACCTCTTTAGTTCTGTAGGCAGTCTCACAAGACCAGGGATATCTGGTGATCTGTGGGAGCTTACACGGGTAATTAGGAAAATCTCTTAGGCTTCACCATTTAGCTGCCTGTGACTGGTTTGGATGGCATCAGTCTGCACAGTTCAGAGAACAACTCAGGTAGGGAGAAGAACTGTGCTGCCAGAACATCGCACACCTGGGGGCTTCTGTTTGAGGACTGACATACCTCATTTCTTTTGCAGGTTTTACAAGCTACATTGGAAATAAATAGATAAAACAGCTTATGGTGGGGAAAGGCTTAGATGTATATGTATTCTGATTTTTTTTTTTTTAAGATGTTTAGTCTTGTAATCACCACTGAAAAAATGTGCACTGTTGTAGAAAGGATTTCTACTTTTAAATAAAAGTCAGTTAATTTACTTTGAACAGATAATGGATGCAGGGAATCTTTTGAATACACCTAATGAGCTTATTTGGCTTTTTGAAGTCAAATTAGTGTCTCAGCAGGCATCCTTAGTGATATTTTTAGTTGCAGTAAATAATTTCATGAAATAATGAGGTTTTCAACTGGGAATTTAGTCAAGTTAGAATTCCAAGACTAGAATACATTTCCTAGCAACTGTAGATTGGCATTTTTTTCAAGAGAAGTACAGTCTTCATCTTCATTCCTGGAAACTATTCAACATAAAGGGAACCAACACAGTAAAATTCCAAAGGAGACACTCCTTATGCTGTTACTTTGTTGTAGTGCATTTTAATCTGCACTGTTATTGCTAAAATATGACCTGGAGTTAAAATTGTTTAAATTTATTAAGTCGTTAAAATGAACTATTCTTCTGCATACAATCTTGAGTTCAGACTTGTAGTTTTAGAGAACTGTTTTATTCTAGAAGAAAAGTAATACTCTGTTTTCATGTTGTTACTGAGAGTTTCTGAGAGTCCTGCTTAAAAAAAATTCTGAATGGCCCCAAGACCCCATCTACCTCTTCAGCTATCAACAGAATTTTAAAGCCCTTGCCCAACCCACATCGCTGACCTATTTAATAACACAAAAATGCTGCATGGATTGCTCATGCCTTTAATATATTTCTGCAGAACTAAAATTAAGAAGTGCAAATGGTTCCACTTTTCCACTGTAATGTAATTTTACCAATATTAAATTTACTTAATTCATATTCCTAATTTTTTTATGACAAATGTTTACCAAGACACTTCATAACACACTTAGAAACATCCTGAGGGTCTGTGTTCCATTCTGTGCTTAAAAGTCATTCATTAGTTGATCAAAACAAAATATGGATGTATGATCCATTCTTTCTATGCTCAGAAGTGTATTCCTTTCTCGCTGTCATCTTTATTCCAAGTTTCAAAGGCAGGATTAAAAATCCACTACAGGAATTATTTCCATTGATTTTTCACTGGGTTTTGGTCAAGCCCCAGATGTCAATGAACAAGCTGAAACTCATTGAATCTCCTTGTTTACAGAAGTGATGAAGCAAGTCAAAATCCTCAATTAATCTCACTGTGCTGGATAGGCCACTGATGAAAGAGCACACTAGCAAAAGGCAGATTTTAAAGAGCCAAACCTGAAACAATCTGCTGTGAAAGTGTCATTTAATTGCCTTAGCTCTCTAATCTTAATTTCTCTTGATACAACCTGCTACAAACTGAATATTTTAAAATAAACATAAAGCTATTTCTATTCCCTGTCTTTGTTTTCAATTACCTTTGACGTTGGCCAAATGGATGAATGTACACAATGTTGTAGAGTGCAGTGGGAAGACCTGTAAGCTTGAAGGGAGTTATACCCCATGGGTGAGACTACTTGGCCCTGTCAGACCACACAGACAAATCCTTGCCTCCAGCTGTTTCCCTCTGCCCAACAGCCCAATGTCTTTGTGTTGCCATTTCCTCTCATAGACATCCTTCTAGGTTTCAAGTCAGCAGCAATTGAACTGTCTCTGCTTTTTCTTGCTACCCCAACATGCACACATCTTTCTTAAAAGTGCATGGTCAGTTGGATTATTACATAGGTTATGTAATACTAAGTGACTTTTTAAGGTAAGACACCACCAGTGTTCACTCTACTGGTGGCCACATCGGTCATCATTTAATGAATCTGTTCAGAGGGGGAGTCTGAGTCTCCATGTGCAGAGGAAGAGACCCCAAACTGCAGGATAAGCACAGCTGAAAGCCAGCACGTGAGCAAAGCAAAGCTGAATATGAAGCAGGCATTGCATGGCAGGCCCACTAGTGAGAGACCTTCTGTGAGAAACCATCACAGCTTTGTTGTCTCCAAATCAGTGACCATTTGTGTCAACTGTCAGTCCAGGAAGGTAACCCAAAACTTGGGATGATAAATTCCTCTGAGGAATTTACTTCTGTACTAAGGGTCAGTAAAGAAGCCTCATGTGGTTCTAGTTGATGTTCATCTCCAGGAATGTTACCATAACCTTTGCAAGTAGAAAGCATGTTTGGTGGTATATTCATAATCCCAGTATGATCTTCAACTAACACCATCGTTCATGAGGAAAAGATCAAATATTCTAAAGGCCTCTGGTCCCTCCTAGCAGTGTACACACACACACAGAATCTTCTATTGCAAATATCGCATCTGTCAGCACAAAAGAAGAAAATATTTATGTCAGTGTCAGTTAGCAAATGTGTTTATGTCTTTAGAATTCATGATAATTTATTGTAATGATTTTTTAAGGAATCTATACAAACTGTTTAAATTTATATTTGTTCTCATCTCAGCTGTTATACAAGATCGGGTCTAGACATATACAAGATAGGGTCTGCTGATTTTAGCAACTGAATGCTTGGATGCCAAATGAGCAGACTCACTGAAGCAGATGAATAAGCCTCTACAGAACACCCACACATTACAATATTTTCCTCCACACTACTGCAAGAACACAAAGAGGAAAAATAAACCCAATAGAAAACAAAATTAATTCTCTTGGGATTGTTTGAATCAGAATTCTAAGTAGCCCAAAAGCCTGAAAACAGTTAAATGGAAAAATATACTCAACTGATAGGGCTGTACACCTTCACTGGAGTACCGCAAGTAGAGAATTGAGATACGGTCATTAAAAAATTTAAGTCAATTCAAAAGCCTTTTTACTACCTCTTTAGTGTATAAATGCACATACAATCTGAATCAGGTATAATATTGTTTCAGTGCATTGACTCTTATCCACAACCTCAGGAAATATCTGCTATTTTCTTCTCTTCTCCCAATTGAAATACCACATGTTATGCCTTCAAAATTGTTGATATCCTTTTTCCCCCATTAAAGAGAGGTTTCTTTAATGAATGTGTAGTACTATCCCCAAGCAGTTAATGGTGACTTTTTGGTCAGAACAGAAGGTGTTCATCATGGAAGGAGATAGGACAAAAATGGAAAAAGCCTTTGTTGCAATTTCCATCTCTGTGGCACCGACAGAAGAGAGTCTTTTGCATACCCATATGCTTAAGGTGTTAATGCACAAGATAGGCAATGACAGGAGAATTAGTGGGAATATAGAATGTTATACAGATCTGCATTCCCTCAGATGCCTGCATCTAAAATAGTATTGTAGCATGACCAAGTGCAGTTTGTCAGATGACAACCTAAGTTTTGTGAAAAGCAAGAATCAAGAAAATAGGGAAATTTCATACCTAGTAGATTCCACATGGAATATACATGCCACTGAAGGAAAAGTAGATACTTATGAAGGATTTTCAATGAGGAAAGCAAAGTGGAAATAGAATAAAAGATGATAGATCTAACTTTCCAAAAAAAAACCAAAAAAAACCAAACCAACACTGATGGAAATCTCTTTGTGGAAAAAAGTTTAAGGACATTTCATTTTTTAAAAAGAACAGTATATTGTCTAAGGTAGAAATCTTAGGACTGTCTTGTGTGATGAAAACCTGGTTGAATTAAAATATGTCTCTGCATAAAAAGGGGGGATATTAACCTTTTCTATTCAAATTAGGCATGGCTTTGAAAGAGAATTTAAATTGAGTAGTAGCCTTGAAGCTTTGATTTACATCAAATAATTGGATATGTACTTCCAACATGCAAAGCAGGCAACAGCTGAAAATGATCTGAAGCAAAACAAGATTTTCAAAATCATCCCTGAATTATTTGGAGCAAAGGCCATGAGTGTTGGGAGCAAAACCAGGAGTGAGAAAAGTATTAAAGTGCAAGTGATTCACATAGGAAAATGTTATATATAAAATAATAGCCTCTCTGACTGCTACTGGAATTGAGAATTTTATTACAATGTCACATAGGTTGCCAAGTGCTCAGGTCAGAAAAACAAATCAAATGCTAGAAATGACAAAGAAAGGAATAGAGGATACAACAGGAAACAATTTTTTTCCCTATAGGAACCCCACATACCTGCACCTTGAGTATTCTGGTATGTTATGATTCTTCTATCCCAGGGACTGGAATGGGTTCAGAGAAGGGCAGCAGGGATAATCAAAGTCTGGACCAGCTCTGTAAGGAGCAAGTGCCCATGCGAGAAAGAAACTGCTGAGAAGGGAATATAATGGAGGCCTCTGCAGCCATTAGCAACACAGAATAAATGGAGAACAATTGTGTTTTACAGTTCAAGAGACAGCAGTGTTACTCTCAAATACAGCAAGCAGGCAGCACATGCAGAAGAAGCAACAGGAGAGGATCTTCCACACAATGAGTACATAAGCTATAAAAATTCTAAGATGGTATCGTTCAGCACAAAAGTGTATATGGATTCAATAAGTGGTTGGGCAAATGCAAGAAGAAATATCCACAGGAGTCTAAGTTAAGGGGCATCACTCTCTGGAAATACCACTGCATGATCCCTGAGTTTTCTACTCTGCACAAGACATCTGCTGTTGGTTGCTACAGATAGGTGGGTTAGAAGGACCATTGGCTAAATGTGTCATTTTTATACTCTTAGGCTGCTGCAGTTTTGTGCTTCCATCTTAACAAATTTAATTTGTATTGTGGATTAGGTTGATGCACAACAAAAATTATCTTCTACCTGTCAAAAAGGATCATCAAAGAGCTGTTGCTAGGGATTTGTAAACTAGAATTAAATAATAAGTTATTGATAGTGACTTTGCCATCAAAAAAAAAGCAATAGGCATTTCCTACATAAAAGTGGATTTGTTGCCATACAAGCAGAAGGAATCTTAAAAAGTCATATAACAAGATTGCAACTTAAAAATCCAAAGGCTTTTGGGGTGCTTTAGCATATGGGAATTTAAGTTACCAATTGCTACTTGGCTCAGATTTCAGAAAACAGCATAATTACTTTATA
Source organism: Erpornis zantholeuca (assembly GCA_013400515.1). Classification (NCBI taxonomy): domain Eukaryota; kingdom Metazoa; phylum Chordata; class Aves; order Passeriformes; family Timaliidae; genus Erpornis; species Erpornis zantholeuca. The sequence goes on along the minus strand of VZTN01034364.1, from coordinate 47,039 downwards.
AATGTTAAATAATATTAATATTTAGCATATCTTTATTTATATTATCCCCCTAGAAACAATTTTATAGTCCACGAGAACTGGTCAAAAGCTTGGGACACTTTTGATGTTAGATAAGATAGAAGCTTAGAGTCAGAGAGGAGAAGTTCACTAAGCACAGAAATGAAGAGCAGTGTAAGTACTCTAGGAAAGTAAGCTATGAATAAAGTGAGAAAAGCTCAGTAAGAAGGACTGTCCAAAAGTATCTTTCAGAAGCAGCATCAGAATGATGCTTACCAATGACTGAAAACAGTTAAGACAAACCTCTCTGTCCTTTAAAGATGCTTTGAGAACACTTACAAAGACTGTGGTGATACTGTAACATGACCAGCCTAGAAAACTCACTCCCTTGATTTTACTGGGATTAAAGTGTGTCCTTCCAGTATTAGCATTTCTCTGTATCTTCAATAATTGAATTCAGTTTCTTGGCTGAACTGGTTTAGGGGAGGATTTACTGCTCATAGAGCCTGTCAGTGCTGCTCAGCAATCCTGCAGTGATTGCTACTCAGGACAATTACACTTCCTTTGAAAGGCTGTGGAGGCAGTAGGTGGGGGATGATGGATGTGGGCTGTATATTCAAAGGCTGATATAATCTACTGAGACTTAACATCTTGGGCTCCTTCTAGAATTAACAGTCAGAGCTGGGGTCCTTCAGAAAGACATTCAGGAATGAAATTCCAATTTCACCACTTTGAATTTCTCTCTGGAGTGCTTATCTTTCTACACTGACTGTGCAAGGAGCTAAGGCACTGGGGCTTACTATGCTAATATTGAGTTTTGGGTCACAACTGCCCTTTGAAGATCTGTCACTGCATGCCAGAAGCCTGTTGGATTTCGCAGTAATATCACAAAGTCCCAAGAGTGCCAGGGAGGCCAAGAGCAGAGGCTGCAGTTTGGGAGGAAACACAAACCACAGAAGGTCAATGACCTATCAGAGCAGGAATGCAGCCTTGGAAGCTGGGAAGAGCTGGTTTGGGGAGCTGGGCAGAGCTGGTTTGGGGAGCCAGGCATTGCAAAGAGAGCAGAGATGTATCTGATGTATGTAAACCATCCTGTACACAGTGACAACACAAGATAACAGGGAAATGTAGATAACAGACACAATCCCTAACAGGGAACAAAGGAAGACCAGAAATTGCTCCAGCACCCTCTCTTCCGGTTACAAAGGAGTAATGTCTGAGTAATGTCACTGCATCATGACTTCCAGTCCCTCACCTTTTGTAATGATGGAGCCCTTTCTGATCTGCCATCCCCTTCCTTTTGCTCCCATGATCTAGCAGATTTATGTAAACAGCTTTCCTTTATCAAATCCTCAAGTTAAATAAATAAGTACATTGAAGAGCAGTTTGTATCTCTGTTTTCTACTTCCACTTTCCCACAGGACAGTGTGATTTATTACCCCAATGATTTATTATCAAACCAATGTGAAATAGTGTGCAATGGTTGTGATGGTGTGCATGCATTGGAAATGCTTAACAGTTCAAAATAAAATTATGAGATGGCAAAGTGAACTGTGAAACTACCTGTTATATGAGAGAGACAAAGCAGAACCAATGACTCAATTAAGGTCACTAGTTTTTCCATAGTGTTTAAAAATAAGACACTTGGACACACACAAAAAGTCATTTCCAGAGTAGATAACTGGATTCTACCTATTTAATGTACAATACTTACCAATAACCTGTGAAATTGTCCCTTTATTCCTTCATAGATGAAATATGCTCTAAATAGGACATCCCATTGCTGAATGGACTGGATTTTGTTTATCTCCCTAAAAGGCTTCACATGTTTCCAGAGAAGTCTTACAGATGAAGTAAAGTAAACCTTATTTCTTCTATATTTCCTCCTGCATGGCTATTCTGAGCAGTTCCCATCACAATTTCTTTTGTTATTTTCTTCATCAGACACTCTGTCTGATGTACGCCTTGGAGCTTGCTGCATTTGAGGTTATATTGTTATTGCCACACCTTTGAAAGATAGGATCTGGAGTTCAGTCATCAAAACACAAATATCACCCAAAGGAGGTGCCTCCCACACTGTTTTCAGGCAAGTGCCAGTGATGCAGTGCATGGGTGAATCTCGTTTGCATGTTTGTATTAAGGATTCCAGTCAAATAAACAAATTTCATAGCTCACCAGGTACAGGCTAGGGAATGTTTACTTTTTTTTAATAACCAGCATGATAGAAAAATCAATTGTAGGATGTATCTGAGAAAATGAGCTCTGTTGAAAGGGGTGAGAAAGCCCTTAGTTTAGGGGAGAAGTGTCACAGCAATCTCCAGGGATGTTAGAGATGGAGAATTTCAAGAAAGGGTCCAGTAAAGGAGATTTTTTTCTGATAAATGTAACCTTTGACATAAAACCTGGATGAAGAGAGAAGTTTCTGATTGTGTGGGCCAGCATAGAGCCTACAACAAGTTGTGATTGCAGGCAGACTTAATATTTCTTTTTTTTTTTTAATTCTTGGTGTAAAAAGATAAAAGCAGTTTTCTTTCTTTTTTTCACTGATAATCTTTATAAACACTTGTAACTGTGTAGCTGTCCTGGCTGTTTGAGAAGTTGTAAATAAATACTTTCCACATCAGTTATCTCAATCTAAATCAAGTGAAAAAGTATATCAGCCTTTGGATAATATTACACAACTTTTGCCCTTAAAAGTAGGAAACTGAAATTTTCAATGAGGTCATTTTGTCCCAGCAGACTGTTTTGGAATATTCAGCTGGTAATATTTTTTTTTTCACAACAGCTGCTCAAGTCAGTTTGAGATCTAAGATTGTATGAGTCAAGAAAGATGTTTCTTCTGATGATTAGCTGAAGCTTTCTGGGCTAGTGGAACACACTGAAGACTGTGCCTGACACCCAGCAGTCCCCAGAGAGTATCTAGCAGTTGTCACTTCTTCATACAGCTTAGCACATTTTTCATTAATTGTTAGAAAGCATTAAGAATTCCTTTCATGCCTTCTATCCAGTAATCATTATTATACTCATTACTCAGTTAATTGCAGTAAGCAGTCGTGATTTTAATACTTATCCTGTCACCTGTTTAAAAGAAGTGCATATAAGCATTAAATAATAATACAGCTACTTAGTAACAGCATTGGAAATGTAATTCAGTTATCTAATGGAAATATACTACTCTCTTGGCTCACAATGTTAAAATGCAACAAAATGCAGAAGAGGCAATTGGTGTGAAGGCAAAAAACTTGTTACATTTTAATTAAGGAACAGTTCTTATAGCTCAAGCTAGACTAAAAGCATATGAAAGTATAAACCAAGCTAAAACTTCCCATTGAATCTTATTTTAAGTGGAACTACAACCTGAACTAACCATACAACAAAAGAACAGAGCATGTGCCTCAACCAAGGGTATATAAAAGAAAGGTAATGGACAAAAGAAAAGAGTAAAAACAGTGTGTTAACTTGAAATGGTAGTTGTCTCACTTTCCTTAATGTTGAACCAACTACCTCAGAACAGAAACAAAATCTAAGAAACATTACTGTTCATGTACCTTCATCATGTTAAACCTTTTTTGCATTAGATGAGAGAAAATAATTCTTGGAAAAGAGGCAGTTAAATTGGACAAAATCCTTCATATGCTTTGTGTTGAAGAAAAAAAAAGAACCAGAGATCCAGTAGTTCCTAAGAAGAATACATTGATACATTATAAACTGCATGCTAAACATATGAAAAATGTTTGAAAGGATAAAGGTCATATCCAGTCAATACACAGCCAAATCCTCCTGGGTTTTACCTTTGTCCTGGGTCACAGTGTATTCTGTTACCATCTTCATGAGCTGTTGAAACCAGGTGGGGCAGTGCTCCCTGCCTCCTCCCTCAGGACTATCTCCTGTTCATGGGCCCATCAGTGCCTTGCCCATGTCTCACCATCCCATTGTGAGATGTTCCACCCAGAGGGAGGAACCAAGCATTCCATCCTGAATACAAACTGGGATTTCAAACACCACAATAGCCTTTCCTACTGGATATCCAGAGGACAAGAGCTGTATACCACCACTGGACCTTCTGAGGAAGACCAGACCCTTCTACAGGATCACTGCTTCAACAGAACCACATCCATCACTTCAGGAGGACTGCAGCCACCATCTTATCGGACTGCCATGGCTACCCTGACTAACAGGGTGCCAGGTTCTATCTGACTCTGTCAGTTTAAACCAGCATTTTCTGCCTCTATTTTTAATTTCCCTATTAAATTGTTATTCTGACTTGGTGTCTCCCACTGGCTTGTTTTCAAACCAAAACAACCTTGTATTTTGAATAGCATACATACAATTTTATAAATGAGTCCCAGCTCACACCCTGTTGAAAAACAGCAGGAGAAATGGTACAGAGTGGTGTTGTCTTTCTCCGGTCTTAAAATCAAAACTAAAACATGATTTATGGGGAAAAGAGATTTTTACCTCCATATTTATTTCAGGATCCTTGGGCACAGCACTTTGTCCAGCTGGAATGCCTTGAAAATGCATGCACACCATTATAACGAAATACACACAATTATAGGCCTTGCAAAATAACATATTTATCAAAGATTTCCCGATGAGAGTCTCGAGTGAACTTCTGTTCTGAGGAAACTTCTCCCTGGATGGGCCTGTCTTAGTTTACAAACATATGTTTTGGAGAGGACCTTGAAGTCTGGGGCTTCCAGACTGTTTGGTCTCCTGGTTTAACAGCACAGTGGGTCTCAGCTAAGTTATCAGGCTTGGAAAGTTACATGTGGGCTAAAAGCACTAAGAATACATAAAAACTATATAAAAGAGCATGTAAGAGTGATATAAAAGAAAAAGCAAAAAATCATTCTGGCATCAGTGGTAACGGGCCAGGAAGATGCTCTGTGCCTGCACCTCTACCTGTGTCCTACTTCCACCCCAGGCTGTTTGGAGGACAGTGGTATTCTCAACTCATTTTGTTCTCTGCCTTTACCTGTTTTTCTGTTTTCCCTGCTGTGCTGTGGCCCTGATGATGCTGCTCAGCCCTAGTCCATCAGCACACAAAGGAGTTCCCAGTGCAGGGCCCAACAAACTCGTGGGGTGAGATGCAGCGCACTGAGTGTTAACAGAAACGTTGAACTATTTTGTTATGGCTCCAGCTATGCTACTTGCTAAAAGTTTCCTGCCAGAGATACACTGCAATAGTGAAGGCTACAAATGTATTACAGCTGTCAACCAGCTGTAAATAACAACCAGTTGCATTCAATGCTTCAGACCAGTGCAAGAATAGAGCCCGAGGATTCTATTTTGTTTGGAATGGAACCAAACCTTACCCATAATTCTGTCCAAATGATTAAACTGAAGCTGCAGTACATTTGAAAAAGAAATTAAGTTTGCTGTTAAAAAAAGATTAAAAATTGAAAACCTTCGCAATCAGGACAAATAAATGTACATTTGCAGTCAGGACAGAGTTGTGGCAAGTTGCCTCAATTTAAGTCACTGATCGAGGTGTGGGAAGTAAAATAGTTATTTCAGTTACTTCCCCAAAGAGGAAACTGGAATGAGAAGTCAGTATAACAAGTCATTTGTTTACTCCCCAACTCCACTAAACACAGCTTAAGCATGAGGCAAGATTTGCAGATGATTGAAACAGTGAAAAGCAAATCTAAAAGTAATGCAAAATGAAGCAGAAACAGAACACAGTATTTGGGGAAGTGGTCAAGAAGACCCAGCTAAGCATCACAATAACTCAAGTGGCAGCTGAAGTAGTGATCAGTTGGTCTGTGGAGGTCAGGGTTGTAACACTAAAGGGAGGTTGTTCCTTTTCCCAGAGCTTTGCAGATACAGACTTCATATTGATAAGAGTTCTTGACAAATCAATACAACTTCTAAGAGACACCATATGATATTTATCATGATCATAAAATGTCTATTGTAGAGGTTGATATTAGATTATTCTAACATTTATAAGATTTATATCATGCCCGAGCTACTCCTTTGTTACTTCTGGCAGGAAATGGGCTTGGTCCTGGGAGCAGCAGGATGTGATGCATTAGCAGCTGTACTGGAGCCTGCTAAAATAACAGCAAAGATTTTCAGATGAAACAGCTGTCCTTCAGTTACTCTTATAATGCTTTATTAAAAATGCTAGCTGGAAACATCAACCATGTACTTTGTTGCCAAATAATTATCAGACATTATGAATTAATAAAGACAGCAACTTAAAACAAAAACCTGAATGGGCATTTCTGGCTAATGTCTCTACCTAAATATCAATTTCTGCTATCAAAAGAGGACAAAGTCAAGGTAGAAGTTAGAGTAACATGGCCTTCATGTTTTATAGATTAAGTCGTTCGTGACTACTAAATTTACACTGTAGTTTAATTTTCATTTGATGAATACTGAATTCTTTCTCTTGTTGGCACATTTGAGCTTGGATGAAATGGAGATTTTGTGTAGAAAGAAGTAAATAACTGAGCAGAGGTGCTATTTTAACCTTAGTGGAAAACAGAAAGTTGAATGGGTCCATTTTGTTCCAAGCTTTGACAAGAATTAAAATATATGTTCCTCCTTTCTTTAAAAACTTGCTTGGAGAAGTGCCATCAAATCAAATCTTTCTACATCATTCTTTACCAATAAATAAACATTTTCAGCATTTAATGCAGTTAACAAACAAGACCAGTTCCTCCAAACTGGAATTCAATTCTTTATTTTCCCAGACCACCTACCCCCAGCCCATCTGAACCCATTCTGGTGCTGGCTTCTGGGAAGTTAATACAGCTATTGATTAGCCATTGCTTAAAACAGCACAGTTTACAAGATAGCAATAAGAGTCATTTCACATAAGATTAAACATTTACATGAACTGGTTTTTCAGAGTTATCCAGGATAAATTCGTCCTTATTTTCTTGGATATGGCTGTTAGCTTAATTTTTTTTCTTTGCTGCCCCAATTCTTCTGGAATCAACAACGCTCAGAGGGTTTATCACACTGCAACATTCAGCAAAAATGCTGTAAAGTTGTCCAGGATTTCAATTTATTCAAGGACGGTATTTTACTTCATGGTTATATCCATGAATCTGACATTCACAAAACACAAATGGTGGGATTAATGTGCTTCTGAACAGCAGAAGATTATCTCTGTCTGACCTAAATCATTTCAGAATAGTAGAAGTTATTAGTACAATGTGAGTCTTTCCTTTTACATGACTTACATCCTGTTTTCATGTCCAGACTAGTCAGCATGCCTCTATAGCCTTTGAAATTTAATCCCTGATTTTTCATAGGACTGTGGGTGGATTTGGCTAGAAAACTTCTCAATGATAGATACTGTTGTAGTGCAATTTTATTCTGAAACACACCAAAATTTTCTGCCTAGTATTCCTCCTCTTGTGGATCCCTGTTTGACAGACAGGATTTATAAATTACTATGAGCCTTGCCAATAGTGTGTTTTATTCAAATATTTATAATTAAGGGGAATTTTGTTTAGATAATGTGAGGGATGAGAAAGCTAGATCCCTCACTGGACTGCTTTTTAAACAATCTCCTTGCAAGTCTCAAGGCAATGCACAAATGCCTCCTCTACGTCACTTTATGCTCTATTTTCTGCACAGAAATGAAACCTGAATTGCATATATTAGTATCAGGAAGAATCATAAATGTTGAAACTCTGGGAAACTGATATACCAAATTTGAGATCCCCCAGCTTGGTTTTTCCACAGATGAAAATGCAGCCTAGTTCAGAGCTCTTTTCTAAAAGCTCAGCCTGCCATTCCTGTAAATGAAAATAATTTACACACTGAACTTGTAGCAGATTTCTTGTAAATGGCCTGAATAATAATCACTCTTGGGACAATATTTCTGCTTATATTATCCTTGTGTGCCATGGGTTGATTTCTTAGCATCGCAGTTCTTGTATTTGTGTGGCTGTTTACTTACCTTCCCTTTAGCAGAAAGGGAATGATAGTGTGCTGTGGCCTCAACTCGACACAGGCAGAGCATGTTTCAAAAACCACATGCAAAATCTTTGTGGAGAACTCACACATGCTGCTACAAGGCACAGAAAGCTTGTTTCTTGCTAAATGTCATTTTCTTCTCCCACAGGGCAGAAATAGAGAGGCAGAAGAAGGGAAAAGAATCACAAGCAGCTGAAGCCCTCTCCTACATCTTTCTTCTTTATTTTGCCATGCCAGAGGCAGGTAGCTGACCCACCTGAGTACGTGACCCAAGCTCTGGAAGACTAATTGGCCAGATGACTTTCAGAGACCTTGACTATGAAGATGATGTGATCAACTGGAAGAAGATCTGAAATATTTGAACATTTGAGTGCAGATTGCCCTGCGAGGTGGTCTCCTCTTTCCATTGCATCCTGAAATGAAACCAGTTTCATGCAGGACAACATCATTTGCCAAGGCCTGCAGTCCTGCAAACTGATCAGGAGGTGTTGCTGTCTGCTGAGGACAAGTAAACAACTGCTGAAATGCCATCTCAATGCATCCTGTGCCTATGTTCAAAACAGCAATTGTTTTAGCGTCAGTATTGAATGAAGGATGCAGCTTAGAGCAGAGTTCAAAGCTCCCCAAAATGTGTGGTGAAAAAACACAAGAGGGAACAAAGTTCTGTCAAGTTACTCAAGCTTTTTGAGAGAATAATTAAAATGTTTATTGCTCCTTTGTCCTTGTGAGACCCCTGACCACTGACCACAATTTCTTAAAATTATAGGTCTGTCTTTTTTCAGACATTTTAAACTTCACTCACAGGTATCAGTTGGTCACTCCATGAGCCTCAGAGCATCAGGACTTGCCATTAAAAAACATAACTGGGCAAACCCCCTTTTGGTTCTACACCCAGAGAACACAGAGGAAAAAACACATCTCCCAAATTTCCCCCAGCTGTGCTCAACACTGGCACTGAGCTGCTCAGAGTAGTGCAGGTAGCTCACACACAAGGATGGCAACACTGGGCAAGCAGTGTGTGAAAAATGAGCTCCCCTCTCTGCAGTAGGGCTTCAGCATAGCCCAGGGGGGGTTGGGCATAGTGGCTGCTGATTCTTGGTACAAGAGTGAAGCCCTGAAACCGAGCTCATGTGTGTGTGGGGTGATTATTTGTTTTCTCCTCTAGGACACTTAGAGCTGAAACAGCATCAGACAACATTTAGTGTAGACAGCTGTGAGCCTGCATTTTAGTGTGCTGTATGAAATTATGAGTTTCTTTTGCCATTTCTCTGGAAAACACTTCAATTATGCAGGGAAAACTGCCTTGGCATCTTGAGTGTGAGAGTTGTTAATTTTACAGAGCAATCCCTTAATGGGCAGGAACTCAAATATAAATACATAATGGTGGATCTATATTGCACCTACCTGAGAACATACACTAACATCTGTGCTAGTTATTCTTGAAAAAGGATTGGTTGGTTTCAGTTTAAAATACTGATGGTAACACATGCAAATTTAAAGCAGGCTGTGCAATCTAGTCATTGGGGCTCTATGCACAGGAATCGTGGCAACTGTTTGCCTCTCTTATGGGCTTGTTGATGTACTTGAGCAAACCACTTCATTGCTGGGCCTGTGCCACCCCCAAGAATGCCTGAACTGTTGTTAGATAGCATCAGAAAAAGGAGCAGTGTGTAAGAAGGTGACAAGTATCTTAATGCTGAAAATACTGCATCAAGAAATCATATATCCTTCTAGGAATTACAAAATGTACCTGATTAGAGTGCCTCAGAGACAACTCATTCTGTGCATCAAAACATATCTCCAAATCTCAAGTTGAAAGTCTCAAAAATAACTCATGCAGGTAATAATAATTCTGCATATGCTGGAGATTTGACCAACTAAAATAATACAGAAAAAAAATCCTGTTAAAATACAAAAAATGTTAAGGAGAAAAACTTCTTTCATACTATTTTTATTCTCTTCATGACAGAAATGTATTGTACCACCAAGTGTCATGTGGGGATAAAAAGACTGAACTCCTCAAAATTTCTTTAGGGCATATTCCAAAAATAAAGCGTGCACAGAGTTTTGTAGTTTCTGATCACACTCCAATACATAAGCAAGTACAGACATGAATTAATCTACCCATGAAATTCAATAACACATGTTTACATGATTGAGAACATGACTTGTTGAAACACACTGTAAATATATGCTTAGAAAATAATTATTTTCTACAGCTACTTGTGTTTTGACTGACAATGAAACCAGTCTTGCAGTCACCTACTGCTCTTACTGAAGCAGGAAAGAGTAAAATTGTAGACAAACTGTCTTAAACACTGTAGTCTTAAAAACAGTAGTAAATAAGCAAATAGGAGAAAATACTAAAACAACTGCACAGAGATGAAAACCTTCAATGGATATTACAGAGAGAGATACAGATGCACAGTTATATCATTATATAGAGAGATACAGATGACCAGATGTATCACTATATGGAGAGATATACACTTATTTAAATAAGCCACCCTCCCTGGTTGGTTACTGTTTAAAATGAATGCATACAATTGTAAAGAAATCAGTGTTCTTAGAAAACTGATACAAAAACTAAGAATATGAGACAGGGGAAATTAAGATAAGTGAGAAAATATTTCTAGGGCTTTATGAGGAAAGCTTACAGAATGAGTTAAAACGGTTAACATAATAACTGAGTGGGGGGTTTTTATATCTCCTGAGAAATGATAGTACCATAATACTTGCACCAAATTCAGTGCAAGATTGACAGCTATAGTGCTAATCATTTAAAAAAATTAGGCTTCTGGTTTGTACATTTAAAGAATGTTAGATGTCATGACCAATAATGATATAAAAGAGGATTTTTATTTAAAGGCTGAGATTCAGAAAAATAAGGTAGTCTGAAAAAGAACCTAATCAAATCAAACCTCTTTAGCAAATAGAGAATTCATACATAATCACATATACAATCTCAAACATAACCCATACAACTACAGTAAAGGGATTTGCTTATGAAGAGCACTACATTTTGCTACTTGTTCATAGTTTGAACAAGGGATGGATAAAATGGAGCATGGCATAATTCCAGAACCTGTCACAATAATGGCAAACCTACAGTTAGACCATCAGGACTGCTTGAGATAGGCTTAGAGACATGCACATGTGAGCCAACTCCAACCTTGGAGTTTTGTGCTGGCTCTAATCTAACAGCTGACCATAAAAAGAGGACATGAAATAACCCTGCTACTTTGGCACCTCAGTAATTCTATTTGCTCCTCAGGTTAGATTTTTAATGATGAAGAATGTTTTTTGGCACTTCTGGTCCCAAAAATACCATTCTTGTATTGCTGAACTAACAAAACAGAGGCAACCCAATAAATCAGACCAGTGATGTGCAGTATTGCTCTATAAATCAGCAATTTTGTTCCTGCATTATCTAGTAGGCATCTGCAAAAGACAATAAAGAGAAAATAAATACATTTTCAGGCTTAAATCCCCTTCAAATAGCTCTCAAGTGCTGGAAAAAAATATTTACAGGCTTGTTAATTGAAAATGGTGCAGATGTTAGAAGGAGATTTCACCATAAAACATCTCTGAAAGACCGAATGAAAATCAGAAAGAGGGATTGCAGTGTTCAGTACATCCTTAGAGACATTACACTAGCTTGATGTTAAAGTTGTCATGGAGCACACTAAAGGGTACCACATCTCCAAAACAGCCAATAGATTATTTATGGACATCATCTGTAATTGTCTTGAGTACAGCCATTGGCTGCAGCAAGGAAAGATGCTTTTTTTTCATGCTATAATGGTTAATGTGAGGGATGTCTGGGGAGTCCAAACATGTATGCTTTGAATTCCGTCGTTTTTGGACCAGACACTGCTAGCTAAATTGCATCCTGCCCCGCATTGCTCCTGGGTTATAATATGAATTGGGAGTCTGGACAACTCATTAGGACACAGATGAGCTACATTTAAAATGCTGAAGAAAGAACTTGTATTACTTTCTACTATTAGCTTAGAAATATTTGGATTTTTCCATGTATGCAGTTAGGGCTACTTTGGAAGACAAAAACTGCTGTTGTAGTAATATCTCTTGCTGCTCATCTCTTGTGACAGCAGCTGTCTCAATGACTGTTTATTATCCCAGACTGGCTACTGCTCATGATTTACAAGCCGGTGCCTTATTCTGTCTCCCAAACTTTAGGTTTTTACACCCAAAGACTGTAAGCTGCAGCCACACTGTAGTGTTTGCAAAATGTCTTGTTCCAAGCAAGCGTGCAGGAACAGGAAATGCCTACACTGGCCTTCAATACTTCACTTTGTATTTCACACCTGTCATCTGTGTTGAGATTCTGTTAGCTTATATGGGGCAGGAAAATATTGTGGGCAACCCAAGTGACCATGCCAGCTGGATGTTCCCTTCCATTTTTGCATGGGAGATACCTGGCATCTCCAGAGGTGAAAAATTCCTAAGTGAAAAAGACACAGTCAGAAACTCTTCGCTTTCTGAAGAACACCTGTCTCCACTGAATTAGTCTTTTGCCCTTCAAGAGTTGTGTTAAAAACATGAAACTTAGAACACAGTATCAAGAAAGAAAGAAGTGGCAGTGGCTTAGAGATTTCAGTTATGGAATACACTCCAGTGAAAATATACACAGCATTCTTGTGCAGCTTTTATCTTAGAATTATCAACCCTAATATAATTAATGCCCAAAGCACTAATTAATCTGTCATTCCTCTTCTGTATGGCAATGCAAAACCCCTCTCCCAGTGGGTCAGTATGCATGATTCTTGCCACATAACCATTTTCCCCATGTAAAACAAAAGGATTTTCCTCCCCACTGATTTCATAGCAAATAAATCATAATGTCCACCCTAGCAGAGGGTTTCTGGACATGCACTACAAAAGGCCACAAATTAATTACAGTGTTTGTGATTGGCCAACTGCTCTGTGCGAAGCATTAGGCCCACACAGTTTATTATTTTCAGGATCAGGGAGAAATTTTTCTCATCCACTCCCTTCCTCCTCTAGCAGACTGATCTGAGCATCAGGATTTCATCCCCCAGGATGGAGGGAGGGATAGAGAGATAAGGTTTCTTCTTGTTACTGCAATGCTGCTGCTTTGAAGAAGGTAAAAGAGCCTTCAGCACTGTGACTGACTTTATGAGATACTTGGAAATTCCACTGTAATTCATTGGATTGTAGGATTTCAAGCCTTTCTGTTGTCTGTCACTAGTCTGCTAGTAGTAGTCTCTGTATGGATAATTTCCCTCCAACACCTCTTGTAAACTTGTCTGTTTTCTGTGTTATTTTTAAGGAAATAAAAAAGTGTAATGCAGGAAGAACCTAATGAAGTTCATGACCATTATTGGGCCTGCTGTTCCTTATTTTATTTTAAAATTTTAGATTTTTCTCGATCCAAATAGGATGAGAATGCATTTATAATTAATTTCAGATGTCAGCAGACAAGAGTATAAGGAATTCCAGTGACTATAATTTTTTCCAAATAATACAGAGTTTCAAAAACTAACTGCTGTATAACAAAAGAAAAGTTTGACTTGTCTACAGAGCAAAGGATGTCTGCCACAACTATTTCTATCAAGTAATTGCAGACTGTTATTTTGTCAATGTAAACCCATCTACAAGTACTGTGACTAATGAACTAGAGCAATTGCAATTATGCTTGAGGAAAGCTCTACTGCCTGACAATTTTGTGGACAGTTTGTTCTTCCACTTCACTATTTGTCTCCATCCATAATCAAGATACAAATGATAATTTCAAAGCCATGAAAATAGACTATCTTTATTTTCAAATTGTGTACCAGTTTATATAATCTGGCAAATCTTTTGTGTCTATAAATAAAAATGCTCAGAAAGGGTAAGGAAGGAAAGACCATGTCTTTCTTCCTTGCATAGTTCTGGGAAGGTTTGGCACTGAGAGACCATTTGTCTGTCCTTTTCTCAAAACACATAATTTTTCTTTTTTCCAGATAGTCAATGACTATGTTTACAAGGTTTACAAGGTTCAGAGAATTTGTAATTATAGTGGCAGAAAAAGACAATAATCTGCTGCAAGAATGAGGGTATGTGTGAAGGTGTGTTAACACACAGTTTAGGCATTTCATTCCATTCATTCTTGTATAACTCACCAAAAACCTATTCTTTTAAAGCCACTGTACTACTTTAGGGAGAAAAATGTCCAATGTTCAAAAATACCAGTCATATCTCTAAAAGAAAGTATACCATTTTGATCAGAAATCTGTATTTAATACAAAGAGGTATTTTTCTCTTCTATCCAGCTTTCCTTCTATTACTGACAGCATTTTAAAAAACAGGATTATTTTAAGGCACTTCAAAAGCTTAATGGTTAAATCTTCTTACCTACCCTAGCAGAATAATGTCAGCTAAAGGGGCTAGGGTGACATAAGCATTGCTTCAAAAGCCTCTCTTCTCCTGGGTAGACTCTCCTGGTTGAAGCATCCTGACAAACAGCCAAGAACCTGCTTCCTTAGAGTCTCCTTTCAGGCAAGAGGGATCCAGCACAGAAACTGAAGAGAGTCATTCTGAAGTATTTTCAGGACATATGCCTCCACTTTTGTGCCACCTTCCTTCTTAGCTTAAGTATTTCCTCTCTTCACCTGGGAAGTTTCTACAAGTGTTCACAGGAGGAAAACAGGCCTCCTTTAAACCTCCCCCCTCCCAGCTCTCTCAGTAGCCTCTCTCTTTTCCTAGTCCTTTTGAAACATCGGTGGTCCTGCCGGGATAGTCTTCAGGGAATCTCACCAGCCCTTTCACTGACATTTGTACCAGCACTGCTGGAAATGCTTGTACTGGTACATTCTGGAATTACATTCACCTTTTCTCTGGCAACTTAAAATGAGTGAGCGATAGCTACCTTGTGATCAGGACATGTATCCAGCTTCTTCTTCTCAGGTCCTTCTTTGTGTTTGTTTTGTAATGAAACACCAACATGCTAGAAAGACTAGTATCTGCCAGACCTTGAGTACAAAACCTTGCCCTTTCATTCTGTGCTCTGAATTTCATGCCAGCTCTAGCTGTACAGTGGTCGCAGTTGTTTAGTTCTTCCTGTATGAAATTCTGTCCCTCTTCTGTTTTGACAGTGCATCCAAGTTCAATGCAATCAGGAATTTTCATTTTTAAGCACTGAGTCAGAGTTATCAGAGAAGATTTCAAACAACAGCAGTCCTGGGAACGATGCTCAAGGAGCTACCTTGGTCACTGCTCCATGTTCTGATACATTGCAACACAGCCCATCATTCCCTCCTTTCTCATCAGTTCCCCATCCATTCTCACACCAGTTCCCATGTGTGATGACCCACCCACAAGGGGAAGGAAGCATCAAATCCACCCTGTGACTTACAGCCGACATCTCTGGGTCTCTACACCATCTTCTATGCCTTAGTACTGCTCCATGTAGTGCCTTTGGGCTACAGGAAGGCTACAGGGAGAGTTCTTGATTAATAAAACCTGGCAGCATCCATTCATCCAAAATTTAAGGTCTTGCTTGTACAGAAATGTCAAGCACATTTCACAAAAGAAATTGCTTGATAACTCAGTGTTTATGGAAAGCCATATGCAGTTCATATAATTTCCTTTCTCTAGAAAACTGGGAATAGCTACCAGGATAGCCTGCAGCCATCTATCCTGGTATATCTGTACTGCATTTTACCCTAATTTCCAGGTAGCTTTGTGTCTTCATAATTACTCTTAAAATATGTACAAATTATTTATGTATTCCATATGCTTCAAAATTTATGCTCTTACGCTTCCTGCTGTAATTGCCCCAATTTGTGTGTTTTGTCAGGCTTCAAACCAAGGATGGTTTTCTGAATTAGTAGACTTTTTAGTCTAAAAATCTCCTCAACGCAAGCACAACAGAGCAGGCAAACAAAAATTGTTAGATAAATTTTAGTTTATTTGTTTTAGCATCAGGAATAAAACTATTTAGGCTTGAAAAAATTTCTTTTGATCCACATTCATCATGACTGGTGCACACCACCTGCTAGGCCGAGGGGAAGCAATACCGAATGTGACATGCAAAAGAAAAACATTAAGTTTAATTGTACAGATAGATAACAGGCAGTAAGGCAGGGGGTTGGGTTCCTTTGCCCCTCTGAGTATGCCCAAACCTGCCTTTTTTCTTCCCAATATGGAACACAGACCCAAGGGAGATTCTAGGCTGTGGGGCACTGAGTTGACCCTCTGTTCTTCTCTGCAAGATCCAGTCAGGGCTCTATCCATCTCAGGAAGGGCTCTAACATTTTTTCCTAACACCATCAAGGACCCTGCTCATTCTGTGGCCAAGAGGATGTCCAAACTCAAACCTCTAAGACACCACAAGCACAGAGTTATGGTATTGTGTGGGTTCTGGCTGCAGTGAATTGCCTGTACAGCACAAGGCCTTCTCTTCCTCACACTGCCCCACAGTGAGTTTGGGGATGGGCAAGTGGTTGGGAGCGGATACAGCCAGGACATCTGACCCCAACTGACCCAGCCAACCTCAGGAACATTCCATAACATCTGATGTCAGCTCAGCAGTGTGAGGTGGTGAGTTCTCTGAGGAGCCGTTGCTCAGGGGCTGGCTCAGCAGCAGTTGGTTGGTGGGAACTGATTGCTTTTGCATTGTTTTGGGTTATTTGGCTTGGTTTTGCCCTTTTTCTTTAGTCCCTTTACTTATTATACTGTATTTTATCTCAAAGCATGACTTTTCTCATTCCTGCCTTGCCAGTTCTTTCTCACTGTTGTATTTCCCTGGTCATAAAATTAAAAGCTAAACCAGGGTTATGGAGGAAAAGGGTTTTTTACTTTGGTATTTATTTAAGGATTTTTAGGCACAGCACTTCATCCAGGTGGAATGCCCTGAAATGCACACACACCCCCAATACATCATATATACAATTTATAGCCTTGTAAACTAACATATCTATCAAAGATTCCCCAATGATAGACCTGAATGAATCTCCCATTCTGAGGAATCTCCCCCCTGGATGGGCTTATCTTAGTTTACAGAATGTGTTCTGGAGAGGACCTTTGTGTCTGGGGCTTCCGGGATGTTTGGTCTTCTGGTTTAATGTTTTAACAGGTCTCAGCTAAGTTATCAGGCTTGGAGTATTACAAGTATGTAGGCTAAAAGCACTAAGAATATGTAAAAACTATGTAAAAGGGCATATAAGAGGGGTATAAAAGAAAATGCAAAAAATCATCCTGGTGTCATCCTGTTCCACTGAGAGCTGTGAGCAAGCAGCTCTGTAAGGCTGAGCTGACACCCAGGGTGAGCCCATCACAGTCCTTCTTGGCACCCAACACAGGGCACTAAGTGCTCAGAATAATAACAGATTTGATCAGAGCATGGTAGAGGAACCTAATTCTGTATCCGTTCAGCAGTTGCTGGTTGCATTATTGACTTGTTCTTGCCACTGACTTGTTTGTTCCCTTACCTGCTCCATGCCACTCTTCGTGTCTTGCTGTATATCAAATTTGAGAGTGTGTGAAAGGCTGGATTTGGCTTTTGCAGGTTGCTATGGTGTGTGTCATTTGTTCACTGACTTTGAAAGTAATCTGGTATTTGGGCTCAGCATTGCAGTCACCCCTGTACCTTGGGCACCATCTCATGAAAACAATTAACAGCTACACCTTTTTCCTTTTTTAATTTGAGAGCTAATTTATGGTCAAGATGAAGAATGGCATCTTCTCCTTCTCCCATGGTGAGATGCTTTCTGCCTTGTTACCATGGCTCCTCAGTGCCTCCAGCATTCTTGGGCAATCAGAATGCACATACTGGTGTGTCTCAAGAACCTGTTCTGGCTTTTCCCAAGATACACCTATTTAGGAATTTCACTCAGGAACATGTCCTGAAGCAGTAATGGTTGTGGGTAGCAAGGTGCATGGGAGAATATGGGCAGGTGCCTGGAACAGTGTTCACCTCTGAGAGTGTGTCCCTTCACCCCAAACACCCGAGGAAGGGTGGAGAAATCTGATGTGCACCTCGAGGAAAATTAATCTTGGATGAAAGAAGCCATGACTTGAATTACATGGTGCCATTGCTGTATGAAACTGAACATCATCATTAGCAGCAAAATGTCTTCAGGTTAGAAAAGTTGGCTTGGTCTAAAATGAGCAGTGAGCAAAGAGTGTATCAAAGAGTGGAGCCTACCTACAGGGCCTGGCTGTTGAAGACTTCTTTAAGCGTGAATGTCTGCCCCATCAGAGCAGTGTTGTGTTCAGGATGTCTCACCTGTGCCTGGCCCTGCAATAAGACCTCATGTGCAGCAGTGGGAATTGGCTGGCACTGGTGTGGAGTGAGGCAGGGCTGTGGGCTCACCAGTCACTGTGTGCACACTCTTCTAAGAACAGAGAGCCAAACCCAGACAAATAAAAGAACATGATTACAAGCTTAATTCTCATATTTTTTAAAACCAGATCAGCCTGATAACCCCATCTGCCCAAAAGGAAGGCCATACCACCACCTGTCCATAAGGAAAATCCATCTGGATCAAGAAGAGCTGCTTGTTTATATAATAAATGAGTTGGATTGATTACACATCTCTGTCCTTCTGTCCCTCTGCCCCACTTTTGCTCACAAGCCCATGCTATAATCCCACACAGAGCACTGTCTGTCTGACCAGGCTAACCTAATGACACACTGGGCTGGTATGATAAGCACAATGCATACATATTCTCTCATACAGAGTTTAATTCTCTGTTTACAGATGGTTTGGTTTCAGTAACACTGTTACTGTTACCTTCTAAAAATGTTTTCTGCATTTTTATAGTGAGAAAAAACCTCTAAAAAACAATTCTGAAATGGATAAAAGGGAAGATATTAAATACATCCTGATTCACACAATTGTTTTGAATTGAAGCTGCACGCTCTTAACTGAGAGTGAGCTCCCTAATTTACACAATGTAAATTTATTGATCACAGTTACTTACTACGGTCTAGCAAACAGCACATACTGCTCTGGGAATGCCACTCACCAGGATGGGAAAGCCAGGATTTTGTAGTTAAGTTATAGCAACCAGTAAAGAATATATTTGATTGTTTATTTTCTTCTTTAATAGACATAACACTAATATAATATTATAAACCTCTTTATTTGTAAACAATTTATTGTATGTACATATACATTGGATTCAGGCTCTTCTGCATCCATAGCTGTGCACAATGTTGACCTTCATGGCTGTTGATAAAATTCCTATTTGTTTCTAAACAAAAGATACAAATAAAATAGTTTTCATCCAGTTTAATTTTCATTAAGTCCTATTTGTGAGGCACATTACAGGTACAAGCATGGTAACATGGGAATGCTGCAGCTAAATCAGAGTGTATTGTTTCAGTTTGTGATGGTGAAGTAAGAACAACATGCAAGACTGTTTGAACATGATAAGAACAGGAACAAACATTCAGTCTGTGTTTTGCTGGAGATTGTCAGCATTTTAGCATTTTATTATTATGTGGCAGGCAAACCACTACAATGCAAGTGAGACCAGATGGGGAGAACACTAATGCTTTCCTAGACTGCAGAACACAACTGGACATTGTACTTCAGTTGTCACCAGGCTCCACCATCCATGTATTCATGGTCTCACATTCAGCTGATAGGAAATGTGATGAAAGATAATATTTTAATAAATTAAAATTACGTCATTCATGCTGCAAGTGAGGAGCCTCATCTTCCTTAATAAATTCGTGTCATCAGCTATGAGATTCAAATACAATGGAATATGGACAAGAGACACCAAAGGACTTCACACAGAAGTGTGAAAATCCAGGGAGGAGAGAGATCTCTCAGCTCCTTTTCTGGAAAACTTACAGAAAAATAATCAAACTCGTGAATTAAAAAATATTATCAAAGCAACAACTGTGCCATAAGATATTTATTCTGAAATTTGTTCTTAACATCAATACTTCCATTCCCAATTGCCATCTCAACAGATCAAGATATGTCATCCTATATATAAAAAGGATTGCTGATGTATACATTGTAATTTAAAAAATATATCTTGCTTCTTAAAAACTATAGCAATAGGTAGCCAGATTTATCACAAAGTAACTTGTGAAGTCTGGAAGTTTGACTCATAAAAGAGACCAGAGTCAGAGCCAGCCCTGAAAAGCTTGCAGTCCCACATGTGGACATAGGTTAAGACAGGGAGATACCAATCAGAGATTCAAGCCTTTATACCAGCCCCTTGTTAGAGAACTGGTAGTGTGTGAAGTTTACTCAGTGTCTGACATCTTCCCAGAAATACATTATCAAAGTATAGTACTCTCTATGAAAGCTTTGAACCTCTGACGGCAGGTTTGGCTCTAAAAATACAATGTGGAAGAAGTCCTGCAGAGAGGAATAAAGGAAGAAAACAATCTGGAGAAAAGACTGGAGCCATTACTGGAGCAAGGGGAGCAAGGTAAGAGATCAGACTGCTAATGGAGATGGAGCTACAAAGACCTTCAAGACAAAAATGAGACATTTAATGTGACTGAGAAAACAAGGAAAAAGGAGGAACAGTGGCAGGTGTTGGAGGGTGTTGTGTTTTGAGCGATGGGGAGTGAAGAGACACAGTTCCCAGTGAGCCTGCAAGGAAAGAAGTTATATCAAGGGAGGAAAGATAACTGTAAGACTGTGGGTATGGTTTAACTGTATTCAACTGAGAGGAGGGAAGGAGTAGAAAGACTTTGGCAGCCAAGTCGGAATGTAGAGGAGGGAGGAGCTTGCTTCGGTTAGAGTCGGAGTGAGAGGATGGAGCTGTCGTCAACAGCGCCAGGTAAAGGCAGCAGCGAGAGGATTAAGGGCAAGAAATAAGAAGCTTGGTGATGCTACAGTGTTACACCAGAGCTGCCAGGGAGTCACTCACTGCCGTGCCAGGGATATTCTGCCTCACAGCATTGGACACACAGCACAAGGACAGGAGTGGATTCATGATTCCCCAGTGAAAACTAATAACTGGAATACTTTAAGAAATTCTCCAGGATTAACACATGGAGTGAGTTGAGCACCATGCCACAAACTCCTCTCTTTCCTTCAGAACATTTGCTCTCTTTGGCCCATGCTGTGGAACAGCTCTGTGGACTGCCTGGATTCTTCCCAGGTACCTTCAGTTTTCTATCACCTCTGGCATGCATCCTTTTCTAGAGTGTAAATCAGTTTCTGCAGTTTGTGTTTAAAGCATGCACATGTCTTCAAGGTCTTCACTGCTGACCAGGAAAATGGTGCTTGCTCTGTGTTAGACTCCTGTACCTAACCTTTTTGAGTCTTTAAAGCCTTGCCCCTCCTTACAGCTTCAGCATATTTGATCTACCAGTTTCTTCTCTTACAGCTATTGGTTTTGCAAAATTAACATGAATATTTTCATCTCAAGACTTTTTTGACCTGTGTTTCACTGAATTCGTATTCATCAAATTTCAGTCTAAGGAACGCAAAAGTTTTTTTCAAAAAAATATACCAAGAATCATGTTAGTAATTCTGCTGTGATCCAACACACACTTTTCCTGCTTTTCTTGCTCTAACACAAGCAAGATGGATTTTGTTTCCTAAAATGAGACTTTTATTTTCCTTGTAATTGAAAATGTATCACACAGTCAACAGATGCATAAGAAAACAAGTTACCAGTGCCATATCTTTTATATTAAATGTTAAGAAAGTGTGAGTTACAAGAAAGTTCATGAACCTGTTTTAAAAATTTGAATGCATATATTAGGAAATTGTATTACAGGATATTCCAATAAGGCAGGTTTTATTAGCTAATAAGTAAAAAGATAGAAATAATTTGTAAAAAATTGATAAATTAACAGAATCACATATTCAGAAAGAGAATTAAGCAAACTTGTTCCTCATTCAGAGAAATATGATTAGCAATATTTCCATGTCTTAATCTGCCTTACTGAGGGGTGCTTGTAAGACATGCAGCAAATAACTAGGCATTAGTCAATATAATCCTAATATTTATCCTTACAACAGAGTTTTAAAAATACCACTGTCCCTTTTTTCATGATAACTTGGAAACCTGAATTAATTTAGAATTAACAAGCATTATTACATAGGGAAACACATTTGATATAGTTGACATTATTCTCTTCATTATGGACAAAGGCTAAACAGACACTTCTCCCTTTCAGCTCTCCAAATATCAACCACCCAGAAGTTAATGGCTAGCAGCAACAGCCACAGCATTGCTGAGGGGAGGAATCTCATACTTACCTGCAAGAGGTCTCATCACCTTCTGATTGCATTAGGAACCGAAAAGTTTATGACAACGATTTACATAAAAGTATAGCAGACTTTAATTTCTGTACCAGAAAGAGAGATGGGTTGAAAATGAGGGTAATTCCAGACAAGGAGAATAGTGTCAGAAGAATACCCATGTCTTTTCTGTCCTACTAGGAAGAGTGGAACACTAGGCACCAGGCAGTGCCATACCTAGCATGAAACAGGCAGCCTCACACTTTGCATTTAGATTAGCAGTTGCAACAAAAAGCCCTTCAAGCAAACCTGGAGCTGCCATTTCCATAAAGGATGCAAAAACCCCACTAACCAATAACAGACTATAATGTAATTCTGATAACAGAAATTTTAAAATGAAATCAGCTTAGTAGAGAAGGCCAACTACTTATAAACACAGTAAAATTTTTCTGTATTGCTTGTCTGTTCTGTAAGGAAGAACAGTTAACAGCTGTTACTGAGAAATTGTTTCAGAGGACATCTGTGTTCTTCTTGCCTCCTAGAAGCCAGGTGCACACTCCTGGGGATACCAGGAACACCCCTGGGAACAGTGTCACAGACATATGAACTCACCAGTTTTGTTTGGTAAGAAGGGCAGAAAATCCTAAAACTCATTCTAGGATCCCAGGAGACAACATAAACAGGGATGAGATTGGCAAGTAAACGAGCATCAGTTTAAAGAAATCACAACTTCTGTAATGTCTCCATGTCTCAGAAAAAAGGGATGCAACAAAGACTATAAATATTTTATGTGCAATTGGCTCTACATTTTAACAGTGATTGCAGTAAATTCTGGAAAGGAATTAAAGGAAGAGTAAATTCTGAATCTTGTCATTCTGAACAAGGGCTCTTCCTGCAGGCAGGCCCTGAATAGTGATACCATCCTCTGAAATCTGGGCCACAGAGTCCTTCAGACTTCAAGAACATTTTAAACTGAATATATTCATGTCCTTCCTAGTTCACTGAGCTCACTCTTTCATTGTGTCATATTTGCATACAAGAAAAGACTTGAGACTATCTGTTTTTTTGTGGCATATTGACATAACACTTGAAAAAATTTTATTTTGAACAGAAAATTTTATGAGGTGGCAGTGGTCACTCTGATCATACATGAAGAAAAATCCATGCACACTGGAGAACTGTATGTCTTTGCCATTGCTGTTTATGCTTCTAACTATTTACATTTCACATCCATACAGTTCACATTTTTTACTGGATCTCAATATCTGTGTATCACAGTGGTACTCAATTAATGAGACTAAAATATATCCTCATCAAGAGGCTGAGTCAGACTTCAACTTACTTTAGAGAGAGAACCCCACAGCTGGACCATCTCCATTGTATAGGAATATTTATAAATCACTGACTAATTCCTTCCACGTCTTCTCTGACTTAACCTAGTCCAAAGCACAGATGACGGTGATTTATGAAATCCTGACCATTGCAAAAAGTCTTCAAGGTCACTCTTAGGGATGGGCATTGGAAATTAAGGTCTCTGGCAAAGAGTCACAGATAACGTGACTCAAACTGATATCCAAGCTTATACTTCCTTTAAATTTGTGTCAAGTATGTAAAAGCAGTAGTATAATGTGTTGTCTAACTGCTCTTTTCACTTCTTTAAATTAAAGTTTTCATATTTATTACTTATAGGCATAATCCCTAAAAATCCATATACTTTTATATTGCTGGATCAAGTCAATCTGTCTGGACTCTCTCCATCTCTCAGACCAGAGGAAGGGAAGTTATGATACTTCAAGCAGAAACTCTTGTGGCAGAGACATTTCTTCCCTTGGCATGCAAAATAATTATAGAATCCCACAGAAAACATTAGGTTTCTGCTGAGCACACAGAAAAATACTTTATTTCTTAGACTTTTTAAGGTAGATATATCAGGTTATGGAGGCTATAGGTTCCCAGCACTTTCTTGTCTTGTGTGGTAATTCTGCTGAATTTTCTCCAATTTTAAAGACAAAGCTCTTTCTCCTCATCCTGGATGTGGTCAATCCTCACACTCCAAATGTTTGGAAGCGTGAGTTTTGTCTCCCTAGCTCGAGACAGATTGAATAGATAAAAATAAGAGTAAAATAGGAGGCAGAGACCAGCAAGATTGTCAGCTGGTCATAATTTCTACAACCAAGTGAAAGAGAAGATGTCATCAGCAAGATGGTTATGGAACATGGCTGACTCTTTTCCTTGCAACTTCAGCTGTGTCTGTGCTCCGTGTCCCATCTCTGTACCCCGCACTCCTGGGCAGGTGATTAATGCAATAGAACTGAGGCACAAGTTAAGGCCCTTGACATGAACTATGGAGAATGCACAAATCCAATACCCAATAGAAAAATGAGTGTTAAAAAGATTATGACAGGGAGGAGGGGGAAGGTGACAGAGAAGGGCAGTGGAATTGAAGTGTGATCCTAACTGAAGCACGACCAAATACCAAAGACTTCATGAAGAAAGCCGAGCAGAGCAGCTGCCGGTTCGAAGCCTCTATCCGAGCTCCTGACACTAGGTGTCATTGGCACTGCACCTCCCGGGCCCCGGAGCCGCCTCCCGCGGCAGGCCTGCCTTAGTGCCTTGCTGGCAAGAGGCCTCTCACCCCAATTTTAGGAATATAAACCTTTTGTTCTTGTTGCTGTAAATACTTTTGCCCTTTCCTTCAGCCTGTTTTTAGTACTATTGTTTCAGATGCAGAGTGATGCCTGAAGAGAGAGGGTCGGTCAGGGAGGGGTTCAATTCTTGAGCGATCCCCAACAGCCAGAAGGGATGTCCTGCTGCAGTTCTGTCAGTATATATATTCAAGGTGCATGTGGGTAGATCGATATCTCTGCCTGTTCACATCACTGGCAGGAAGGCTGGAAGGGCCTCCCGTTCTTCAGTTCCATGTGTGCTGCAATTTGAGAACCACAGGGCAACATCCCCTTCACACTCAGCATATCTTGCATTTTTCTCTGAGAGTGATGAAGGACTTCCTTCAGTCATAGCAGCATTTTGTTCACGTGCAGGGTTAAACCTCTATTGTCCTTCAGCACAGTGCAAAGGAAATTCCCGTTTTTGCTCATACTGACCGAGGTGTAGGTAGGGTGATTGGAAATAGTGTATTAAGGTTACATCATGAAAAACACTGATGAATTAAAAACAAAAAACAAGCCTACACAGCTGGCAGGTGGATGAGTGTTAAAGAGACGAAATATTAAATTAATGAGTATCCAACTCATTAGCCTAGTACCTTTTCAATAATGTTTTTTTTAAGAAGGCAGATAAAAATGATGCTGTAGATGATTAGAGAAATATTATCTCCAGGAAATATTTGCATTGAATCCTCAAGAGTCAGAGGTTGTAAGTTACTCCATTTTTATATTGAGAAACTCTGGTCTTACAAACCATAGAACTCTCTTGAGGTATTTACTGATTTTTAAAACAAGTAGCTCCAAAATTTGATTAACTAGATTTTTGTACCCTGCAAACATTGGAGTTAATGGCTTCACACTGCAGTTCTTGCCCACCAAGAATGTTTCAGAAGAAGCATTTTTTTTAACTGAGTGGTGCATTTTCTGAATCCACAGAGTCTGAAAGAGATTTTACTGTGTTCAATTATGGGTCACCTAAGAACAGAAAGATAGATGAGGCATCCCAAAGGTCCTCCAAGGACTCTGAAGCTGGAACACCTGTCCTAAGGGCTGAGGAAACTGGGCTTGTTTAGCCTGAAGAAGAGATGGCTTCAAGGGGGGAGGGGGGAACTGAGAGCAACTTTCAAGTTCACAAGCTGCTCTGAGAGCCAACTCCACGCTAGTGCATCTGCCTTAGATTCTGGACAGCCTGGTACCCACTTCTGCTAGCACAAGAACAGAGTGCCACAAGTCCTTAGTTCCCCTGTGCCTTTATCTCTCCCTCTGTGAATCGGGAAGAACACAACTCCTTTTTTCACCTTTGTCTCTGTCTCCATCTGTCTGAGCCTCTCACTATCAATGTGTATGGTATCTAAAGCTGCTGATTAGGGTTTCTACTCACAGTGATGACACAGATAGATAGTCAAAATCATTAGAGTGCTCAGTTAAATCTCCTTGAGTGGTTTCAGAGGTTCAGGGCTGCCACCTGCAGTTTTTAGCCGTGTTTTCAAGGATAAGGTTTTTCATAAATCACATGTCACCAAAAGCTATTGTTCTCAGGGACCACAGCACCACTTGTAAGAAAAATTCCAAGTTATTTATCATCTGCTTAACAGGCATAATCTGTCAGACATCTCCATTTTCAAATAAATTGTATTGAGACATAAAGCAGGCATTCTTCAGCTTTGACACTGGATTTCTCCATTTCGCTTCTGGATAGTTTTCCCTAAAACTGTGACAAGCTCATTGTGCTCTTAATGATTTTTCAGAAGGACTCCTTCTTTTACTAATTTATTAATGCTCCTTGATCTACAGGCAGCACTAGCAGAACAGTATTTTGGCAGCATCTCAAACTATATCTTTAGTTTCATGATGTTTATTTTCTTTCTCAAAATAATCCTTATGCCATAGTGTACCTTTTTGTGTAACATTAAATATTTCCTAAAAAGGATTTTTTTTCTTTTTGGTTCAGTGATGCAAACCCATGATGTTGACCCATATAAGGATGCACTGAAATACTGGCAGTCTTCTTCACTCATTTCTGCAGCTAAGGGAAGGGATTTAGTAAACATCTCCACTCCAGCCACGCTCCCTATTTCCAGAAAGGTAGAAGAGCAATCATCATGGGGACTTCTTTCTTTACAGGAATGAATCATCTTAACCAACAGGATTTGTTTGGGTATATTCCATCTAATTTGCTGTAGAGATTCTGGTTTGCTAGGACAAAATGTCATGGTAACACTGTTAAACACTCATACTTCCCTCGGCCCCAAAACAAGAACCATTGTAAGCTTTCTTCTGCTTCCTTCACAGAGACCAAAGAATTCACCTTCCATGTGCCTCCTGATGTGGTTCCTGAGAGTGGAACACATCAGCCTCTGCAATGCTGCAGGATGACTGCAGGGAACATGACTGACCTGACTTTAACACAAGAAAGGAATCCTGTGTTTTCAGCCTGCAGTGCTTTGCTGCCAGGAGTACACCAGCAAGATAGTTACATGCCTACTCAGGAGTGTCTACAGAAGCCATGGCTCCTGCAAAAAAGCCCTAGCCCAGTACACTGAAGGAAAACCTCTTCCCTCAACTTTACACTGACCTCGTGGCAGTGCTGCTGCTTCCCAAGCTGCTCACTCAGTTCTGTGTTCTAGGCACCTGCCTGGCTCAGACACACTTCGTGTTCTTGCATCATCTGCATTTCTCAGTCCCCTTGCTCATATGCAGACAGTTCTGCTGGGGTAAACTTAATATTGCATGACTGCTTTCTGAAGGAGAAAAAAAAAAAGAAGAGGAAAAAAATCTCCTTTCTCCTTTTATTTTTAGATTATGGCACAGTTTCAGATGATCCTGGACTCATTTCCGCATCAACTGACACTTGCCATTAATCTCACAGATCTGTGAGGGAAACAGTTCTTAAATATTAAAAGAACTCTGTATCTCTGGTAGAAAGGCCCTGCAAGTAAGATGAAACCCATGTCAGAAGTGAGACTTGCTTCTTCCTGATACTTGCTTGCCTGTCAGCATTGCCTCTGCCCACTCCTCCAGAGAAGTCAGGTTTTCTGATATGTAGGAGGCTTATCAGATGGTGTCTGTCTACATCAAAGACCAACTAATGCTGTTACTCAGCATGTAGAGGTGGTTTTTTTGGTCCTTTTCAATAATTCTGCTTAAAAAAATATGCATTTACAGTCAGAATATACCTTTTATAAATGCTCCTTTTACAATGGCTCATCTTTCTTTGAGAAATCATAAAAAACCCTCCTGTTTTCCTTCAGTTAGGAAATTAAACATCTATTAAATAAAGGTTGTTATGCTTGGAAGTCTTTCAGAATGCTGAGGCAGTGCTCCAATATATCCTGTATGCAATATATTACACTGGGTACAGACCAGCTCTGTCATTTGAAAGCATTACCATCTGTAGGCTAAGTATCACTGTTAGAAGACATACCATGCTGGATCTAACAGCCTTGAAGGGGAGGCTGCACCATCCATGTCTCCATGTCTAACCAGCAGTAAGGCTGAGACATGCTTCTAGTAGGTGCATGCACACAGAGCACACATATATGGCATATTTACTTATATTCATGCTCAGACACACAGATAGCAGATACACAGAGCACTCACATGAATACTGAGAACCCACAGGAAGTCTGTCTTTTTTCCCCCTTGCTTTTCAAGACTCTCTCCTCTTCTTTCAAGGCTCTTTCTTCACTGGCAAACCACAGCACTGGCAACTGTCACACCTACAAAGTGTCTGTGCGGAACTTGAAAAGCAACCAAAATTAGTGTCCCTCAAGGAAAGGCCCCAGTATAAACTCAACAGTCCTCTGTTGTTGCCAAAACCAAACAGCATCAACACAGCTGCACAATGAACACAGCTTTCTCAGGTAGTGTAAAGGACACTTGGTGTGAAAGTGATGGTTAGCTGTAAAGTGAGGGTTACTGGGGGCATTTCAGGTGCAAAGAGTGTTACAGGTACAGAATAGGAAAATGCAGACAAAATAGAGTGAGAAGAGGATAGAAAGAGTATGCAAGGCTTTAGAACTCAGGTGTTATTAGTTTCATCATTAGCGTAATAATTTTTTTCTGCCAAGACTTTAGTGTAGAAAGTATGTCCTCTTTCCCCTAAAAACACTAGAACCTCAATCTTGCCATTTAAGTAAACTTTTCATGTCAGAATTTCCACTTCAGTATTAACAAAGGGGTCTGTACCTGTGCTCTCTGAGCTGGAATTCCTCAGGTAAAAGCAGATAAAAAGAGTGCAGTGGATGAACAAGCTTGTCTGAAGTGTGCTTTGCTTTGTTGCTTGTTATCTTCAAATACTGAACTCTGTATTGATGTTACTAACAGGCACACGAGCGTTGCTGTAGAACTTCTGGCAAACAGTTACAAACCCAAATTTCAAAGGTCCTTTGGTACATATAAAAAAAAAAAGGACAATTTAATATGAGTTTATCTAAAGTATTTCTTATGTGTGCACAAAAAGCAATCTGTACTAAGATCAAAGTTGTGTGTTGTGTCGTGCTTACTTACAAGCTCCTGCTTCTGCACTGCTGTGAAAGAGCAGGAGCAATCCTGTACACAGAGTTTCACTAGGAAACATTAGGGTTTTTTGAAATGACTAAGAAGCCAGTTATGAAACTACTTTTATGAACAATAAAAGAGAAAGGAAAACAAGGAGGCTTGCAAAGCTCAGGAAGATGTGCTTATTAGTCAGTGCTTATTCATGCAGTGACTAACGTGAAATGTCACTTGTACAGAAATGAGTGTGTTTCCACAGCCTGCAGCAGTGGCCCACAGGTGGTGTCCTCATAGTTACTGACTTCCCTGAGATCAGAAACATTCTGCTTAAACTATCTTGATATTTTTGACAAAGCACAGCTCGAAATTATAGCTCAGTCTTCCCTAGGGTGTTGTGTCACTTTCCTGAACTCTTTCAGAATTTGCTGTCTGTGCTCCTTGCTTCATTGTCCCATTTCTTGTCAGTATAAGGGACCAGAGGACACAACAGGTACACAACACATGATTGTGTCCTTGGGCTCTTACAGCACAGACTGATGTTTAAGGTGGAATCTCATGGTTTGGAGACAAGAGGATCCAGATGTGCTAAATAACAAGATAACTCAGACTGATAATGACAGACGACTCTGAAAAAGGCAAAGACCTTTGGATGTTTTAACTACAGTATTACAAGCAGAGAGAGGAAAATATCAATGTTCTTGTGTGAAGCATTTCTGCTGTCTTCTCTGGGGTAATGCATCTCATTCCAATCACTCACTCTTGAGATATAAACTGAAAAATAACCCTGAATTCGGACACCCTATCACATACAGGTGGCTTGGCTTATTTGATCCATCCAAGTAGAACTGAGAATTGATATGATGATTGATTACAAATACATCATTGAATTGCTCTGAAAGGAAAATTCTGCCAAAGTGAGAGAACAATTTGTCACTACTAATTATAGGCTTGTAATAAATAACTTTAAAGTAGAAAATTAGGGAAAAAAAACTCTGAAGACATAGACAACTCCAAGACAACTCCAAGACATAGACCACAGTCAGAGAGGAGGTACAACATCTTCAGCCTCTCCCTAGAGCTTTCAAATTCTGCTGATCTCCTTGATGCATCACGGCAACCCTTTTCTTTTGACTCAACTCTAAACCTGCCTCTGGACATTAAGGTATCAGCACTGAGTGATCTGTCAATAAATTTCTCAACAGCACAAATGATGCTTCATCAGTTTTAGCACAGCCCCTGTCTGGAAGACATCCAGACATCCATTATCACAATAAAGCCTTCCTTGGCAGAGTTCACTCACCCCACTGGAACAGTACAACACTAATTGCAGGGGGCCCTTGGTAGTCCTCACCTGATGTGCTTATTTTTGACCATATTCTTCAGGTAAATAATATGTATGAGAAAGGGGACAAGAAATCTACTGGCTAGTGAAATCATGTGAAAATATAAATGAAAATATTCATGAGTTGAACATCCTGAAGGGGACACATGGTGGCTCATAGCACTCTTTGCTCGAAAATACACATGTTTTACAACTCCACTCTATGCAAATTTTAAGAGATTCAAAAATATTGGTCATTGTGATTGTAGAGGTCCACAGAACATGTGAAAGCTATGACTAGTAAACGTGCCTCTGTTAAGCACAATTCTACTCTGCTGTGACAGGATCTGGTTCTTTACAGACACAATACACCAGTGTGTTTGGCCATGGCAGGGTTGTCACAGTCTTCCTGGTGCTGAGTCCTGCAAAGCTCGATGTGCTAAGTAATGGCTTTTAGGCACTGGAGGCCATGGCTGTCCTTGTATCGAGCCAGCATCTGAATGATTTAACAGTTCCACCTGCCAGAAATGTTTTCAGACCATAAAAGCTCAACAGCCCTGAAATAGCAACAGAAAAACAGACAGACAAACAAACAAACAGACAAACAAAACCCACAAACAGAAAGCTTTTAGCACATGATTTACTGTGGTATATTGGGACTCATAAACTGGGTGATTTTAAAAGTTTTTTTAAATCAGTACTGGTTGCACTAGATTAAGAGTGTTGCATTAAATTTGAACATGCTCCCAGAGTAATTTGGATGGAAGAGGAGGGGGGATAATGCACTCTTAGTTGCTTTCCTATATGTGTGTAAAAGCTGGGTAGCAGATAAGGATGCAAGAATAGATGTTTCCAGACAAAACAAACAGTGATGCAAAGCAAGGTGAAAATCCATCCTCTGAATAATTTAGTCTTGCTATTAAAGCAACAAGAGTGAATTTACTCTAAATTCCTGAAATGTTTGTGATGTGATCCTGTATCACAAGTCTCTGAGGTAGGTGCCCTCTGGATGTCCTCCATTTAAATGAGTTCACTGAAACTAGGCTTTGACAGTTCAAAACATAGGCTGGATGCAATATTACACAGGTGTTAATAAACATTTATTTATAACTCAGATGTGGTCATAAGAACATAGAGTGTTATTTATAACATCTTTTTGAATGAAATGGCATGAATGAACAAGGTATGTCCCTCTGCATGTCTGCATCTCTGCACGCAATTAAGTTTGCTAAAGAGTAAATAATGTACTGCTAGAATTTGGGGTCTGTTTTGGGTTAACTAAAGTTATGCTCTCTGACCCTGTATTGACCAGGGAGGATGGAACCAGACCATCTCCAAAGGTCACTTAATCATGTTTTTATCCAACATCCAAACCTTTTTATTATCAAATGATTAGCATAGCTCAGGCCCTCACTCAGTAGAAACCCAGGAAGCAGTTGTGCATTGGGGGGCACTTGCAACCTGCCACTGACACTCTCTGCCAGGCCAGGTAAGCTCTGCCAGCCTAGCAGGAGTCACTGCAGGTTCATAAAGGCTTCTTAATGACATTTGACACTGTCTTCTTTCATGGGTTGCTTGTGATCTCTACAGCATGACAATATTTCTTGACAGCTTACTTTATATTATAATTCTCTGCATTTAAGAAAAGCCTTTCATCAGTGGATCTCACAGAGCTGTACAAGTGATAGAATTTTTTTATAGTGAGTTTATATAAAAACATATTTCATGTTCTGACTCCCCTGCTTTACTTACTAGTCAAAGCTACTTCTTTTTTAATAAGTATGTCTCACTTAACTGTCTCTCATCAGCAGAATTGTGTGAATTTCTATCTGCTTTTTCTCTAGAAGTTGTCAGGAGCAGAGTAAATGATATTCGTATGGGCCAAGAAACAACACAGGATCTCTCATCACCTAGATTTTCTACAGCAAGAATCAAGAAAGACCCAAAGTGTAAAATCCAAAACTTTCTTTGTCTGAAGAAGAATTAGTTAAACCCTAGGGAAAAAAACCCAACCCCTACAAAGGAACTACAGTTCAATCTACTGTTTCTTAGAGGATACTTAAGCATAAACATGTGAGAAGGTATTATTGGTATGTGTATCTCCTTTGTTAATATATTTAATTTCTTTGAGCTAACTCTTGAAATCAGCTGACCAATTTTTAAATTCTGGCTTAACATAATTGTTACCATTACTATGGTGCATTCCTCTCAGCAACAAATGATTCTCCATGGTTCTTTTATGACAGAAGTGAAGACGTGACTGAGAACAGGAAGTGCTCTATGACATAAATTCACTTATTTTTAGAATTTTGCCTGTTTAAGAAGGACTGTCACTTAATTGTTATGTAACAAACAGGCTTCCAGGACAATCTAATGTCCCCATCAGTAAGTGCTGTTAAGCCTCCTGTCTAAGGACAGGCCTGACAACCTGTCATCATTAACAGTCATGCCAAAATCATCAGCAAAATCAGGCAGTTTTCTTTCTAAAAAGTAAAATTTTCCTTGTATGCTAACATGAGCTGATCCAAAAAATGTATATGCCTCCAGTAATTCACAGATATGTTGCTTCACAGGTAAACTGTTTCAAAAGTTATTTTCCTCCATTTAGAAGTATTATGTAGTCCAAAGATGCCCACAGATTGTACAACAATCAATAGGTTACTTGATAAACCAAGTCTCCTTAATATCTCCTTATGGTGTTTCCATTATACACACAGATATTGCAGATGATGACATTGGTTCAACACTACAGAGATTTAGGTTTTAAGTTCTATTTAAAGACCTACTTCTCTCTGGTTTCAGTGGAAAGAAGGCAATTTAAACAGGATTTAGACATTTAATTCCCTTAAGGATGTAAGCCTTTGTCTTTCTATAGTAGATAGATCGCCATCGCTTTCCTGACAGTTAAATGCTGCTGATTTTAGCTTTTGGTCCTTTAGGCTCTGTGAAAGCTAGTCATTATATGTGATGCAGAAATTCTAGGAGAAATTTGGATCATTATCAACTATATTTAGCAACCATTTCTGAAGCATAAATAACTCCATGATTAGAAAAACATTTCTATCATAATGTCTGCACAGAGCCGAAATAGAGCCATGAAGCCCATGTGAAATTCCGGGTGGGATTTGATTTTGGTTCTGCCAATTTGTATTGCAATTTTTACATGTGCATTAAAGCATTCTGAAACAGTGAAAATAAAAGTGTTCTTTTTGTCCTGTCTAGCAACTATTAAATTGGTAGAGCTTTGAACTTAATGGACCTAAAGTTGTTGAAAATACTCTTACTGGGCTTTAGAACCATTGCAATTATAACTATTTCCTATTCAATAGATAGAGTTTCTTGACACAACATTGAATAGACCGACTGTAGTAATTTTAAAAATTGGTTACAAATGGAGTTAATCTAATCTCACTTAAGAAGCTTCTCAGTTAAGAAGCTCTGATTCCCCTTTTGGTGGGGTCATCTTGGCAGACTACTTAAAATCAAACTCAGAGAAGCATGGAAAACAAAGGTCTCTGAAGGCTACTTAGATAGTTTGGAATCAGATTTTCACTATGTGGAAAATTATACTACTCTCTCTACAGTTCAGGCCAAGTCTTTCCTCATAAATATTGCACAACTGAGAGTTCCCTTTGCTAGACTGAGCAATCTCCCATGTAAATGAACATTTTGGTGGTTTACATAGTGGAGATGAGACGGTCTCCCTTCCAGAATGCTGAGTAACCCTTTGGGGTTACAACTTTTTATGGATACCTTGTCACATCTTCTGATGCAAATCCTTCTTCACCATTCCAGAAGTTCTCTGTAGTTAGATGAATTATTCTCTGACACTACTTCTTTTTTGAAGTCTTTTGCTTCTTTTTTGTCCCTCTTGCCTACTAGGCTTCTTTTTAATTTGCATATGTTAGTCTTTGTCTGCCTCATTTGCTTAATTAAGAGTATGGTTCTGCTCTACAAATGAGAACAAAACCCAACTTCTAAAGAGCTTGTCAATGTAGAGCAGAGAAACTGTGTTATGATTCTAATTCTTGGAAAGCAATACATTCTCCAGCACAGGATTAATATTAATGTTAGAAGGAAGAAAATTCTCATGCCCCAAGACATGAGAAATATTCCCTATGCTATTAACTATGCTATCAACACTTTCACATGTAGATGCCTCGAGGTAATTACTTTAAGCTCTTTCTATTATAAGTCTGATTTTATGGCAGTGCCACATACACACCATACCCTCCCTTAATGGGAGTGAGGAAATGTGTATGTGTTCACAACACCTGAAAATGAGGCAACCTTATTTTGAAGTCTAAATGGCATTCCTTAACATGCTCAGCTTTGACATGTTTGGTTTGGATTCGAGCTGCTAGAAACCAGAGCACAGCAAACCCAAGCAAGTACAGGAATGGAACGGGAAACCTACTGCATCCCAGAGAGCTCTATCTTCCTGTGTGCACGTCACATGGCAGTCAAAATTATTCTGGCTCTTACCAGTGGCATTAGTGGTATGCTACAGGGAGCAGAGCCTAGGTCACCAGCAAAACGTGACAACTATAAATGGAGTGGCCGATTATCAGCTGCAAAAACAGCATGTAGGAAAGAGAACCACAACTCAAAATAAAATGTTGATGTCAAAGTTGAATCCCATATAAGGCACCAAGAGCTTCATTAAATGAAGGGTACTGTTTAACCTTCAGGTACATGACAGCTAGATGTCATGGAATTTTTTAAAAGTTTGTTTGATCATAATATTCTTAATTTTATTCCTTTATTTTTAATAGCTAAAAATCTTTGTATGATGAGAAACTTCATTTTTATTTTTCCCCAGTATACTCTCACATTTCTCCTCGTGCTGATAAGAGCACTGTAACCAAATATTACAGCCTTTCTTGACAGACCAAATCAATAATGAGCATTTAGAAAGGAATATGTTTTGTTTGTAGCTGTGTTTAACTAAAAGACAGTGTATAATCTGTCTCTGGGAAGACCAGAAGCTTTTCTGGTTTAGAAGCTATGTATTCCTTTTGTTGTTGGGACTAATACAGGTATGGCTTCTCTTGTGCATGGCAGCAGACCTGGAAATGTTGCTGACAACAGAGTTTCTACTGCACAGCAGTCATTGTAACAAATGTAGAAGGTGTCATGTTACATGACAACTCTGTTTTGTAATCCCAAATAGGGTAAAGATCTTTTTATATGCCCCTTAAACTTTAACTGCTCAACAATTTTGGTAATTGTAAATTGCCTCATTTAATTTGGTTTAGGCTGTTGTGAAATACGAAGGTAAAAATACACATAGTTTCCCAAGCCTCCATTACACCTGTTTCAGGCAGGATACTTTTCAACAGAGTAAAATGGAGTAACCCATAACCCACATAAGGCTGCAGACACCAGTGAAAGCTCTGTGCTGAGACAACATATTCAGGTAATGTTCCACATGGGGAAATTTACATGTTCTTCCAGGTGGTGTATACCTTATGTCTTTAACCAGGAAAACAATTTCTTGTCTTCTTACTTAAGGCAATTACAGGGAGTATTCTAATGTATATCACATCTTAAGTGTTATCTTTGTAAGTGACTGAATTCAGGGAAGGAATTCGACTGGAAGTTAGCCTGGGGCAAAGAATTCCCTGGGTTAATTATGCAACATTCCTTCTATCTCTTCTAAATCAATTGCCTCTTGATTTCAATGTCTGTCCCCTTAAGAGGGTGAGAAGGATCTAATTGCCTCCCTGTGGACCACTGGTAACTGCCTATCCCTGTGAAATACACTTTTATGAGCCTGAGCTGTGCTTGTAATTTAACTGGATCAAAACTCCTTCCTCCCCCCACCTTGTTAATTATTTTGTCATCGCCTCAGATTATTTCTTATACATTTTCTGGGAAGATGCCCTAAACAGAATGCTGTATTACTGGTAAAAGTGCAGACCAGGGTGATACAACTGGGTTTTTTGTCTGGGGCTTTTCCCCCCCAAATTTACATATAACTTTCCTTTTTTCTATGCACCGAGGGTACTAAATGAACAAATTTTTGTCAATGGTACCGACAAGAACTACCTTTGACAAAGCAGGATCTACTTTAATAACATCATATCCTTGTATTACTAAGAGCTCCAGGTAAGGCTGTACTGATTCAAACATAAAAAGGGACGAAGCTTCTGGAGAAGGGGAACTAACAATAGTATTTTAACATCTGTTAAACACGGTGTTTCAGCCCCTCTGAGATTAACATTTTATATCTTGGAGAAGAGCACAGAAATTAAAGGTCTATATATACTCCTCAGCCCAAAGTGTCAACAGCTTTTACTCGGTATTGGCTTTTTAGGGGTTCCCATGGTTCTTCCCAACACAGAGAGGTCATAGGGAGGGATTCTGCAACCATTCCTTATTGCTGGGCCATGTGAATTTTATGTATGGTTACTATTCCTGAGCTTTGCCTCAGGTTTTACCTTGTCTCTCTGACAAAGCAAAGAACCTGTAAAAGTGAGAAATAACCAAGGTTTAGCTCTGCAACTGCTGAAACTAATCTAAAACTGTATTTCTGATTTTGCAATCTTCCTGCACTCATTTACCAGTCCTGCAAAACAGGCCAACATTCATTTAATTGAAATCTAACCTGGCAACTTTTTCATTTTGTTCGGCCCGGATCAGATCTCAGGTCTAGGAATGGGAACACAGGAATGCCAGTATCTGAGCAAGAGATGGTGGAACAAGGGGTGGCCTGGGGAAACGAGTCCAGGATTGCAGCAACCCAGAATTACATTACTTTAAACAGCAGGGAATTTGATCTTCACCATCTGGAACAAATTCTGATGCTACAAAGCTCAGTGGAAACAGAATTTCATACTAATTCTTAGTATGTTTGCATTTTTGTATATTGAACTATAATGTTGTCATAGTATTTTTATGACGATAGCTACTCAAGCTATTGTATTTTTTAGCTTTCAGAGCATTTCAGTGTATCAGGGTCAGAAAATACTCATCACAGTTTGTCTTTCATCACTAAATCGATGATAAGCATTCTGACACTGACTCCACACAAATCTGGCTAGAATTAAAATTGTTAGGTCTTTAAAAAGAGTATTTATCTTGTTGGTATTTGTAATAAATATTTTATTAAATATTTACATATTCACAATTGGTGCATTATAAAATGTCATAATAGCAGCAGCTCTGGATGTGTAAGATTAATTCTCATTTCAAACTTCTTGTACCATTTCTGTTGGACTATTTGGGAACAGATTTCACCATTTAGACTTCAAAACAGGGAGAAACAGCTGCAGCTTGGAAGAAAAAAAAAAACCCAAACCACAGCATAAAGACTTATTTTACTTAAATTCCGTTTACAAAAGCTGATGGCTACTCGGCATCAGAGAAAACTTGTAT
This sequence comes from Erpornis zantholeuca, assembly GCA_013400515.1. Taxonomy (NCBI): domain Eukaryota; kingdom Metazoa; phylum Chordata; class Aves; order Passeriformes; family Timaliidae; genus Erpornis; species Erpornis zantholeuca. The sequence goes on along the minus strand of VZTN01034364.1, from coordinate 9,042 downwards.
ATAAATGCAGTGCTATGCTAAGTGATGTGGAAATACCAAAAGAGTGTGAAATACTTTCTAAGGAGTTGTTAATACGTGCCTGAGGCTATACTGCTGAGTTGCAAATTTAAGGGGCGTGTTTTCATCAGTATTCAGGTCATCTGTTAGTCAGCAAAGGAGAACGGTAAATAAAGCCAAAAACACGTATGAATTTTAGAAATTCCATGTGCTGAGCAATGCAACAGCATAAATTTCGATTTTTCACTACTTTCTTAGCAACTGCTCTGAAGCGCAGCTGTAAGTCCACACACCTTCCTCACAGAAACTTTAATTTCTTCTGGCCCAGAACCTTAAGCATAATGTTATTATTCAACTCTCAAAATGTGAACATCTTTGATATCACATGCCTAATGGTAAATACCTACAGGCCTGGAGAACTGAGCCTTCTGGAACAGAAATCAATCATTACATGTTTCACAAGCCATGTATGTATCTGTGACCCACTAGGTAAATAATAAATAAACAATAACATTTGAGCCTTCTCTGAAGAACCTCTATACGATGTCCATGACATCACTAGGTAACTACTGCTATGAAGATGAAGCACTCTCGAAAAAGATGCAGAGAAACTGGATTTTCCAAATAACTGATAAATGTTTTAATCTGTACCCAGAACCAGCCCAAGGATAGCAGAATTTTTCATCTCCTCAGGTATGTTCAGGCAAAGTGGCATGGCAGAGATATCCCCACTCAGTCATTCAAGTGAAGAGCTGTAACACCTCTGGGAGCAGTAACTTCTTCAACTATTCCTAATAAACCTGCACCCAAATATGAGCCAGCTGTAGTTCCCCAAGAGGCTGAGCACTTGAAGTTTGGGCTTGCTGAAGATCTCTGTTCAAAAAAACCCAGGACTTCGAGCACAAGGATAATTGTGGATAATTGTGGAAACACAAAATTCCTAAGTCTTGCTAACCAAGTAATTAAAAACTAAATAAAATCCTTACAGAGGGAAACCTAACATTTCATTAATTCAATTCCCTTCTATGGGCTGAAGAATAGAAACTTCAGGAGTACCATCAGAGTTTTACTGAGAAGATCCAGATTTGGATTTCTCACCTCTCAAATATTTGAGGCACCTTAAAAAAAAAAAAAAAAAAAAAGCTTCTGAAACTGACCTTAGATTATTTACAGGAGTTTCTGCAGGCATACTTGCTACTTCCAGGCCACGGCCATTATTCAGCTATTTATGAGAAGCTAGTGAATAGGAAGTTTATAATGCATCAGCTACATAATTTCAAGTAAATATCAAATCTATATTAAAAATTTTAGGACATGAGAAGAAGTCAGTGCTTTAAGAAATTACAAAGGCAACCCTTAAAAGGAGGGAAAATATCTTGTATGAACTAATGTAGTTGCAAAAATGTAAACATGATTCTGGGCATGTAAGATTGGATTTATGTACATAAGAGAGAATACAGCTTTGGTGCACAAAAACAATTTATGGCACGTATGGACCCTGCTTTGTCTTTAGTATGAAATATTGACATAATAAATACATACAGATGCATATATTTCTAGAAGATGCAATGAGGTAAAAAAAAAAAAAAGCTGTTTTTACATGGATAACTTGATTTTTAATGGGCATATGGCAATTATTCAAGGAAAACATAGCTCTTTGAACACTGAATAAGGGAAAAGTCCGATTTAGCACAGAAGTGAAAAATACTGAAACGTCTTGCAACAGTCCCCAGTGTAGTCGTGTGCAGCCTTTACCACTCCTTGAGTAGAATGGCTGCATGCACCAACTCAAAACAGGTTCTTGGGAAGTGCTTACCCCTCTCTGCATGAAAGGCTTTACACCTCTGCACTGCAATACTGATTCTTCCTGCATTTGAGAATCCAAAGCTTTTCTCTTCCCCAACCTGTTCTCCCAGCCCCCAAAGGAGAATCCCACAGGGCTCCCCCACGCCTGTTTTACAGGTCTCTGGGCCAAGAGCACACCAAAAGCTTTGCTCTTTCTACATTCTATATTCACATGCTGTGCAAGGCAGTCCTGTCATACCCACCTATCCTGATGCTTTTTTCCTGTTTGATAGGAAAAAATTCACTCACTTTACAAATAAACAAGTTAGAGGGACAAAAGCACAAAGTAGCACATATTTCAGGGGGTTTTGCCGATTAGATAAAACCGCTTTGCCTTGCTGCATCACGCAGAGCTGATCGTACACGTGATTTGTATTAACAACGCTGGAAGGAGAGAATTCGATTTATCCAAAGCTATATAGGAAACATGAAGGGCTGCATGTGGTTCAGCTTAATTTAAACAGACATCCAACTGCACCTCAGGGGACAACTCAGGAGATAAACTTGCAGTTTGCAAAGCACCTCAGCAGCATCTGGACTTGACTGGCATAAAACGATAGGATATTATAATTGTAAATATATAAGGGATGAAGATAAGACTGATCTTAAAGGGAATACTGACTGTAGACCTGAATCGTCTTCCCAAGAGCTCTGTAAGAGGAAGAACTCGAGGACCTGCATAGCCTCTCCCGCAGGAGGTTACTACGGCGACTCAATCCCTGCTGACAAGGACGATGGTTCCCAAGCAAAACCAAAGATCTGCCGCGGCAGTAGCTCAAGGCACACTCCCGGTATCCCAACAGCTACCGCTGGGCAGAGTCCGCACAGCAGCCGCGCTTAGGGACGGCGTGGGAGCCAGCGGCCGCTGCCGCATGGGGAAGAGCAGCGCCGGGAAAGGGCCGACAGCGGGCACGGTGCGGCCCCCTCCGCACACCCGCGGCGCCCCGAGCCTGCCCCTGTCGCCGCCCCAGTTCCCGCGGCATGCCCGCCGATGTCCCT
>VZTN01034363.1:326368-393426 GCA_013400515.1 Erpornis zantholeuca | reverse complement strand
ATAAAAAGCTTAAAAAAAATAAAATGTCAAAAAAAGGCAGAACTGAGGGCTACAAGATTGGGTACTTCTGTGATATATTAGAAATACCAGAGTAGGCCTGAGAGAACGTGACCGAGGGCATCTCCGAAATGCACTTGTCAGACACATCTGGTAAAAGAAAAATTATAGTGCAAAATGAAAGTCCTTCAAGCAATGTTGTTTCTCTTTTTTTTTTCTTTTTTTTTTTCCTTTTTTAAAATTTTAATAGGGAGCATTCATACATTTTTTTGTTATTGTTGTTGCTAAAGAAAAGTTCCCCAAACAAAAATCTAATGTGTGGTAGAAAGCAAGAAAAGTTTCAAAGAACAAGATGGAAAACAGGTCACTTTGCAAAGCAAAAAAAAAAAAATCTCACCCTGCATTATTATTTTTTCAACTATATGAGCAGATGTGCCAAACTAAGGCCTTGTTTCTAAGAGAAAAGCTGTTATGGTTTATATGCAGTGATTTCAAAACCAGGTACTTGAATTGGTGCAAGAACCTTCCTGTAGAGGTATCTTAATTAGTTGAAACACTTCTTACACTTCAGCTTAACTGCATAGGATGCCAATGCAAACTTGATCCAGGCAATCTCGTAGCAGGTTCAGCTACAAAGTGATTTAACTAGACTGATTTTAACCTAGGGCAGCTTCCCTGGTAGAGACATGGCCTTGGTAACAAAGTAGTGTTTAAACCAGTGTTTTGATCTACTTCCAGAATCTGACAGGTCTGGGGATTTAAATACAGCGTGATGGGTAAAACGTATATTGCAAAACATAAAGATCAGCCCTTCAGCCATCAGGCCTTCCAGGGACTGCATGTTAGCTTTTCATTTCCCCAAGAGCCCAACAATAAAGGCTAAAATTGCCATGTTTCTGTCCATTCTAGGTCCCTATTAGTGTGTACATGCGAAGCCCTCGTCCCCCTCCCTTCCCACCTCCCCTCCCAATCCCCAAATTTGCAGCCTACTCATTCACAGTACACAGCAACATGTATTTCCCAGCACTGTTGAAAACTTTCCTACAGAAGCTGACATGATTCCCAAAATGCAGTGGCAACAGCAAGTGCCCTCCCTAAATGAAAGCAATAGGCACGGTTGGCTACTACAGACTGTAAGTCAGTAGCTCAGTTTGCTCTTCTGTGCAGGTATATACAGTATACTGCTGTACATCCACGCCCACACAGGGTGGAAAACCTGTTTTCTGGCAGTATACAGAAGTTAGGACCAAAGCACTTAAAACCAAAAATCATCAAAGCTTTCATTTTGAAAATCACAGAGTTCCAACTTCAATTATTACAACAAAAATGCCATCAACAAGCATTAAGGAAAACTATAAAACCCTGTTTCTAAAATGACGCCTGCATTCGAAAGCTTTCAGGTAGGGAAACTCATTTGTGAGGTGATAAAGGCAGTCTACTCCCCATCTCCACATTTTTATGTATATAATTTATATATACAATTATATCATTATATATATAACTTATATAACACAAGTATTCTCAAGACTTCTTCCTCTAAGGGAGGAGGAAATTCTCAGCTTTATGACACAGATCTTACTACCTGGCAGGCCAGATCCTACAGTCCTTACCATGCTAAGTTTTGCCACTGAAGCCTGTGCAGAGCTGTGGAGGAGAAAGACTGCAGTAGTCGTCCCTAAACTATTAATAAAAAGAGACAAAAGTGTGACAAAAGGAAGAAGAAGATCCAAGTTTGATCTGGAAACGATCATTCATTAAGGTGTAGTTTAAATGCTAATGAAAGACAGGCAAGACTTGTCAATGAGTAGTTGTAATATCTTGGGAGAAAAATATTTCCATTTTTTCAAGACAGAGTTAAATAGTTATTGTCAAGCATTGGGTTTTTTCTTGGTATGTAGATATCTTTACAAGTGCAAGTCTATCTGAAATCAGCAAAAAGTACTTTAGGATTTCTGGGTTAGAGCACTTCCCAGGATATGAAAGCTCAAAAACAGTCTTACTGGATGGAATGACAGAACGTGCCAAGTCTTGAATGAAATCAAGAGTAAAAGCCCTTGATCCACTGAGTGCTGGCCTAGTAACATTAAGTTATTTACAAAATTTTCCTTTTTTATTTTTTTAAATTTAAAGATTTTGACATACATTAAGAGAAGAGGAAGGGAAACACTTAAGGAAGTTGGATTTCATCAGCTTGTCAAAAGTACCAATTACCACCTCTTTTGTACACAGACAAGTAAAGTGTGTTAAATAGGAGGAGCAACCCTTATATTAGATACAAATCCCAAATTATGTGGAGTCAGATAAAAATGAGGGAGAAAGCCCAATTCTGTATATATCAGAAAGGTCACAGCCAAGATATACTTAATCACTGCAATTATCTTATTGATCAACTCAATTTTACCTATACACCCTAATGATTAGTTAATTTTTTATGCCTGAAGTTAAAACAATTCCAAAAACAAGGACCTGAGGGATCCTCTTGCATTCAGGTTCTTCTTCCCCACCTGTGTTTGTTAAGTGAAAATGTGCTACCCCCCAAAAAATAGCAATTCCAAAAAGTCCAAGGAAAATAGGAATGAATGAAAAAAAAGTTCACCTTTGTCGAAATATGTTGTCTTAGATTTCAGGTCCTGGAAACCATTTCTGAGACATCACGTGGGTCTTCCAGGCTAGCAAACTTGTTTCTGTAATATCTCGTTGGTCCCTGCAGCTGTGACACATCTCAAGATATGATATTGCTCTAAACTGATTTGCTATGGGTTTGGGTTTTTTAAAGATTTCTTCTTCTCTAGCTCTCCCTCATGAAGAAACCTTATAAAGTTTAAAAAGGATGAAACTCTCAGAACTTGAGAAAAAACCTACAGACCTGCCCTACAGTCTGTTCCATCAGCACGAGACTATGAAGAAATAGAACCAGTAAACATTTAATCAGTGAGAGCTGTGAAATCAATCATAGAAACACAGAAAAATTAATATTGGAAGGTACTTCTGGAGGTCACCTAATCCAACCTTCAACCCTTTGTTTAAAAAAAGATCAGTGAGATCAGATTGTTCAGGGCCTTGTCCAAGACATTGAAAGAATCTAGAACTTCACTTCAGTTGCCTGTTTAGCCGGGTAATGTAATTGTCTAGACTGAGAACTAGTTACTGAAACAGAACAACTCAGAGATAATGAAAAATATTCTGGATTCTGCCATCCACTTTTAGACCAAACTTTATAAAATATATGTGATATTTTATGTTGCTCTTTATCTCCTAGAGGAAAACCAAAGAGAAGAAAGATGCACTTAAGTGTTGTTTCAGTGTAAGAAGTGACTAAAATACAGCATCATGTGTCTTCGTATTTGATACAGTACAACTGAAACAATAATTTTTTTAGTTCAAAGTGAACCAGCAATGATCATGTTGAGAAAAACAGAATTTTGCTTGCCAGGCCTCAAGCTGGCAGTATAGAAGTGTATTTCTATAAACACATTTTTATGCACAACAAACTTGATTAGAAAATTATTTATTCTGGCCCCTTCTAAATTATTTTTATTAGTCAGTTTTCAAAATAGAATCTTGTCAATAAGTTGTCTCAATTAGATAATGGAAAAATCCAGAATAAATAAATTATATCAGCACTGTAACATACGAAGCACATCTTGACCTGGAATATTTAATCTTGGTCTCCCCATTACAAGAAAATGATTGACATATTGGAGCAAGTCTAGCAGAGAACCACCATGAAGGCTGTGGAGCACATGATGGATGAAGAGAGGCTGAGAGACATGATTCAGCCTGAGGAAGAGAAGGGTAAGTGTAGATCTTATTGCTATCTCCGAATACCTAACTAAGATTGTAGAGAAGAAGCCAGACTCCTCTCAGAGGTGCACAGTGGAAGAGGCACTGAAAACAGGTTTGAACATGGAAAATTCCATACTTGACACACAGATTTTTGATTTGATTTTTTTTTACCAGAAAAGTGGTTAAATATTGGAACAACTTGCACAGAGAGGCTGCAGAATTTCCATTCTTGGGGATATTTAAAACTCAGCTGGATATGGCCGTGAGTAACCAGCTCTAGTTGGAGGTTGGCTAAGACAGCCTCTGGAGGCCCCGTTCCACGTGCATGGTTCTATGATCGACTGCTCTGCTCCAAAATATTATTTAGCTAATCACAAAAACTCACATTTGTTTTAGTTGTTTCTTCTGTGTACACTATTCTGCGAGACTTTTAGCTCAATTTGTGTTTTCATCCTATAGTTCCACAGCCTAGGAAACCACAATCTGACTTTCTTATAATGGCTTCTCTTTTGCAAACAGGCATAAATCTAGCATTGAAGGAAACAAAGTAAAACTTCTCCTTTCTACAGCTGGATAACTCAGTCCTCAACTGTCACCAAATTATCTATTTATGGGTTTGCTTTCAAGAAGCCTTACACAGAGCTTTTCCTCTTTAGTCTGATTCTACTCATAATTTACAGAGAGAGGACAACTGTACAACTTTAGCAAGGAGACACAGGCCCAAAAAGGAACTAACTACACCAGACTACACAAGTTTGAAGTGTACAGCTTAAACTATCTGCAAAGAAACAAAACTCGTCATTGTAAAAAAACCAAGCCAGGAATGTGTCACTAATTATGCCCTTCCAAAACGGAGACTCCTTCTACAAAATACCAAAGTTATGGTTCAAAATTTTAGTAATGACTAAGACACTTGCATATGAGCACCCAAAAACTGAAGCCAAGAGGTTGACTGAGTACACCATATATACAGCTGAAAAAGACCTCCCTTTTCAAACATAAGAGGTGGTTCCAAAACTCAAATTTTAGCTTCAGAGTTCAAAACCTGCTACAAAGCCTGAGAAATTTGAAATCTGCCTTTAACCCCCCTTTTTTCTACATTTTTTATGCTATTTGGATCCAGGATTCAGATGTAGGCCTGCCTTTAGAAGAAAGTAAAGAGATACTTCAGCATTTTTTTCCCCTGGGACCCTTGTTCTGGCATATTTAAATAAGATGCCAACAAGACCATAAACAACAACTGGAACTATAAAACAGTCTTGCTTGACTTTTCCCAATTTAAATAGAGTCTGGTGCTTAAGCCATCACTTAGTAATTAAGGTTTGCATACTACTGATAGCACATCTAAAGGCAGGTGTGTTCAGATGACAAAGGAGGATATTTATGCAGGTTCACAGCCAATGAATATCATAGTGGAGAATTTGAGAGCATAAATTTTAGGACACTACAGTAAGGAAATTCTAGGATTCTCTCATACTTTTTATAGTCTAATGCACTCACTGGATGCTCTACAGTTTCACACAGCTGAGGTTTCAGTTCCCATTAGACATCTTCCTGAGGGGCAGCAGAGGGGCAGCAGCAAGCTCTGCTCTCCGGTGACCAGTGACAGGATCCAAGGGAATGGGATGGAGCTGTGTCAGGGGAGGTTCAGGCTGGACATTAGGAAAAAGTTCTTCACCCAGAAGGTGTCGGGCACTGGAAAAAGCTCCCCAGGGAAGTGGTCACAGCCCCAAGCCTGCCAGAGCTCAAGGAGCATTTGGACAACACTCTCAGGCACATGGTGGATTCTTGGGGTGTCCTGTGCAGGGACTTGATGATCCTTGTGGGTCCCTTACAACCAGGATACTCTGTGATTCTGTGAACTGGCAGGATGCTCTATAAATTCCAAAACAAATTGGATTCTAGGGCCCTCAGTCCCAGTGGAACAGCTGGGTGGAATGGCCATAAAAAGTATGCAAATACAGAAGTAGAGAAATACGAGATTGTCAGCAAGCAGTGCTCTGCATTTTTTAAATGTATACATATATATAAGCATATATATATACACATATAGAGTATAGTTAGTTTTAAATCTTTGGAATAAATTCAATTTTTCTTCTCTCGCTCTTTCTTTCTGACTTTCTTTCACGCTCTCTCATGCTCTTATCACGAATATTACATCATTGTCCCTAAAAGATGGTTAGATTTTGGTCCATATTTCATGCCATATGGGCCAGACATCGTATTTCCCCCGTGTCCCCAAAGTGTTCAGTTGACAGTCACAGTGTTTTGTGAAAACTGTGAGGAAAACCAGCATCTTTTGAATAAATTCAATCTCTCACTGGAACCAAAGGTTGCAAAATGCTGAGAATTCAAGTGCCAAGGATCCCGGTGACAGCTCTTAAAAACATCTATTGAGTTTCTTGTTTGCTCTTTTCCCCCTAAGAGTACAATTTTACCTCCCAAAACATAAATTAAGGGAAATATTTAACAGTCAATGAGTCAAAACAGTCAAAGAAGGGCAGTTGGCTAGTACATTATAAAAGAGCAGCAACCATTTGTGGACCACGCGCTATTTTGTTTCATTTCTAGACACATCTTGTAGGGATGGTCCCAGAATATACAAAATATACAACCTAATGACCACCTGCCTGCTTGCATAGGCCATTTTTATGGTCCTAAATGCAGTCTTTGGAGTCAGGGCCAGTGCCAAATAGGTTCAATACAAGTTATGGCGATACATTTTTTAGATTTTTTTTTCCTTTTGTAATGAAGACTTTAATCCACTTTGAGCCAAAGAAATCAAATTATCAATAGGACGGAAGGGTGAGCGTGAGACCTCCACTTCTCCTTGATGATTCACACCGTAGGCCAATATGGACCTCTAGGTTAGCAACACTTTAGACCAATCATTTGGAAATGCCCCACTGCTTTATGTAAAATCCCTTCCTTCACTGCTCACATGGTTACATTTTTCATCTAGGAGTGGGCTACAGCATCGACTTGATGAACGGAAAAGCAGGACTTTGATAATTTCTTTAACAGGCTAATGCTGAATGAAGCCATTGTACTTGGAAGAGGTTCTTGATTTCCTACTCAGAGACTGGTGTAGGATTTTTGGCTGGGGGGGTTTTTTGTGTGTAAGATGCTCAACAAACAGGTTTAAATTAAAACGTCTGCAGGTGCTCTTTACACAAACAAAAGGCTAATGTTTTAAATTGGTTAATAGAAGAACTGGAAGAAAAAGCAACATAATTCACCACTAAATCACCGTGGGTTGTGGCTAACATGCTCACATGATGTGGAAGGAATCCTGTAGTCATGCCTGTGTGGCCAGTCCCAGACTGATATCCAGGTGAAGACAAGGAGTTCTGAAGATCACTTGTTTGTGGAGAAAAGAGAAAAAAGATTTAAGCTTCCAAACAAGCTTTTGAAGTTTTTTGTTCAAAAAATAAACAAAAAGTCCTAGCTATGGCAATAAGGTGAGGCTTACAGAGATATTAGGTGCTGTATCTCAGGGGTTTATCCCTTGGCTACTTAGCCATTGTGGCAGCAGCTTCCAGAGTCCCTAGTGCATATGTTGTGCAATAGCCAAAGAAAAAAAAATTAAAATAAAAACAACCAACAAAAATATAATCCTCCGTGAAGTCTAGATAAACTCAGGCCAATAAGAGGATGCTTGTGTCACAAGTGTCACTCCACAGTCTACTGCCATTAAGGCCACTGGTATTGACTTAAAAGGATCTCAATAGCTCAGTTCTAGGAAGAAGAACCAAAACCAAGACAGGTCAAAGTGTCTGTGAGAAGTCTGATGCACCAAACATTAGGAATTCTCAGAGAAAGAACAAAAAAACCAAGAGGTTAATTTTGGCTACCAAACTGAGATTTGGTTTTCTAGGTCATTGTTTTTCCCCCATCTATTTAAAAAGAAAGTTAGTGCTACAAATATGCAACTTCAAGACAACATATTCTTCTGTTGAGTTGCACTGAGAAGCAAGTTAGATAAGCCCCTCCTACTGCCGTCCACCTGCAGGGAAGCCTCCTCTGTTTTCTTTGATTTCCATTGGCAAAAACAGGAAACAAATCCAAAAGGGATGAAGTTCTGTAAGCAATTGTTCTTTTTCAGTGACTTCACCTCTATACCATTTCCTCGCCTGCATCTTCTCACATCCAGCTGGGGCAAGGCATAAAAGAACCAATGTACGTATTGAAGTGTAACTGGGTGCATGACAGTGTGAGCATGTGGTCCCTGTACAGAGGATTACACGGGATCAAGTTCTCTTCTCCTGTAAGGTAGCACGTTGTAACTTGAGTTCCACTTTCATCTCACAACGCTTAGCCCAGATGACATCCATGCCAAGCTGACTGGTATTTAGATGTGTCGCTTCATGTGGAGGGCGAGGTGATCCGACCTGGAAAAACACCTGCAACATAAAGCAAGCAGGAAGTGAAATAAGTACAGGATTTTGGAAAACAGGGTTTCTGCTCCTTCCTTGTTATGTGCAGGAGAAAATATATGCCCCAGTTTAGAGACATTCCTTGGGTTATCCATGGATCGCCACCAAACCCTGTGTGATTGACCTCTGTGACCACAGACAGGTAACTATCCTGGCTTTTCATCAGCTAAAGAGACTACTTTCATCCCTTCCCTGTTCCTCTCCCTCCCACTTCTTTCACTGAGTCAGACATCAGGGAAGAGTGCTTATCTATGCACCTGTACTATAAAACCAAATATTTAGTATGTGTGTGTTTGCATATAAAAAAAATAAATAATACAAATCAGTTTAATTTAAGTACTCCGCAATATAATTTTTAATAATACCAGCTTTTTCAAGTGCCCACTACTTGCAACAAGCACCAAAGAATGATGCTAGTTCTGAACTCTGAAAGCTGAATTCTCATTTCTAACTCCAAACTGGAAGGAAAACTGGCTCAGAGTTTGGAGGCTGACAATCCATCAGACTTCATATCTCTCCCTTCCTTTCAGCTGGGAATCTGGGTGGTAATATGTGGATTCTGATGAATATTATCTCCCTGAAGGATGTTGACAGAAGATATTATGCCTATTTTGTAAGAGTGACAATTGAGAGACAGAGGAGGCAAGGAAGTTGTAAATCATACAGGTGTGGGAATACCAGGGGGAAAAAAAAAAAAAAAAGCCAGGACTTGCACTTTTAACTTCTGTTCTTTATCCACAAAGACTTTTTTTCCAACTCATAAGAAAACATAATGTTTTGTCATTCTGAACATGTAGCTGGATCCTGATGAGATAGAGTGGCAGCCCTAGAGAACTAGTTGAGTTTTAGGGCTGGTCTACACACATAGTTAACAGAGAATAAGGTAGACCATGAATTTAAAATGAAGCATCTATCCTTTATTAATTTCCTCCCTAAAGATTTATGACTACCTTCTTCAGAAATTACTTAATCCACTCAGGAAGGGGGTTAAGACACTCAGAAAAAACCACATGTACTCCAGGAAAAGAGCAACCCCACAAAGAGTTAATCAGAAATCCATCTTCCAGAAGAGTTGCCTTATAGCAGACAAGCTGAAGGACACTTGCAGCAGCAGGAACAGTAGCCCAAATTCAGGAACTTACAGCACCAAGATATTGTCAGAGTGATCAGGGGAATCAGTTCTCAGGAGGACAAGTGCTTTTTTTACCTGTCATTCAATACATGCTTTATTCTATCAAGAATGCTAGTAAGCAAGAATACTTTTTTGACTCCATACCCATTAGGTATGGGATTGAAAGTACCAATCCATTCCACACCCACCATCACAGTGTCATTTAAGATATGTATGGCACTGGAAAGCAAACCACAGGAGAAGCAGGCAGTGGTTCTGGCTGCCTACCCCACAGCCCTAAAACAGAGCCTGTCACAGTGGCAGGATTCAGACACACTCAGAAATTAAACCTCTATTAGAAATTTCAGGTGAGCATTTAAAAACAGGAAGTTTTCAAGTTCCCAGCAAATTCTGGCTTTTCTTCTTTCCACCTTAAGCTACAAGACCTTGGCTTTTTTATTTTAAAAACATTTACTACAAATATCACCAGTGCCCACATACGTGTGGCTTTTGAGTAAACTGGTTCTGTAGGCTCCAAGAGCACTAGGCAAAGCTACTTACAGAACTGATTTGCCTGGCATATCTTTTCAGTGCTCCACAGAATTAGAGTATAAAACAGCTACCAATAATGTCTGAAGAATACCCAAATGGCTTACTGTGAGAATCAAGATAGCTCATATATGGGCACCCAGTGTATTTTTCAAAAAGCAGTAGTTGAGTGTTGTGTAGGTTTCAGAAAGAAGAAGCAGAAGAACAAACTGAACAACCCACCAAAAATGCCAATAGGGACAGATAAAAAAAGAACAACCCATCTAAAGGCAAATACCCAAAGGATAAACACCCTAAGGAGAGAAAGGCTGAGAAAGAGAAGAACTTTAAACAGTTAAGGGACCTTTTCTGTCCTGCTGAAGTATGCCACTGCACATGTAATCAATCTGCATCTACACACAGAGATGAATGATCAAGAGGTACATTTTTAAGACAAAGAAACCTTAAAACCAGGCAACTTTCACAAGAAAAGTCATATACTCATCTTCTATGAATGAGCATAGCTCTGCTCAAATCAGCTCTTCTCTACTTCCAGGGCTTACAAGGGAGTTAATACCTTCAGAATGGCAAAAATGAAAGACTGCAAAATCAGATGAAGGCAGCATTCCTCCAAGGTCCTACATGAGGCACAGCAAGACAGACATGAATCTGACAATGGACTCTGGGCTTTCAACACAGCAGGCTCTGCACAGCTAGAATTTTCTAGCCCTAGGGTGACAAAATACACCCTCGGACCAACATCTCTCTCATCAGTCTAAACTGAGAAAGCAGCATGCTCTGGCTACAAGGGCTGCCAAAACAAAACAACAGCTTGAGTGGCTGCCAAAAAGACATGCACCAGCTGGCATTTCAGTCTAGGACTAGTCATAAGACCACCACCCAAGCACAGCTTTTCCTCTCCAATTGTCTCTTTTATAGATGCAACCTAGGAAAGTGTATGCTGAGTCACACCATAGTGAGATCTGTTAAAATTATAGATTCAGTACATTGTTTCACATCAATAACCACCATATTAGCATCTATAATATTTTTATAGGCAATAAAATGGTGCCATATTTGCTAGTTTATAGCTAATAAAATGGTAAAAGTCATGTAATTCTTCACATTCTCCTGCTGACTAATTTGGTTAGTTCTATCTCTTGGTAAGGCTGGTAGAGGTGGGTATTTATTTTCAACAGTAAAACACTCTGTACAAAATTTTTGCAGCTAAATCACGCTGTCAAAAAGCCTATTGATTACTGGACACACTTTTTTTTTTTTTTTCTGGGATGAGAGGCAGCAATGGAAGAGGCTCCACAGGATAAATTGTCAAAGAAAACTACTCTCTTAAAAAATGAAGAAACAGGAGCTTGCTGATCTCTAGTCCTGCCCATGACACCAGGCTTTGCTCTGCACCTGACTCTACACCTCTCAGTTGCAGACCAGCTCTGTACATCATATGTGGGCCCATCACAGCCTTCTCCATCATCCCTCCACCAGTCCAGCTCTTCCTAGAAAGAACAGTTTATGCTAGAATAAGACACTTTAATTATAAAAGTCATACAGGGATGTGTGATACACAAATTCCCTGCTCCCAAACATGATTCCTTCCTTTCACTTTTTGCTGTATCTCCTTAGCAACACAATATTGCTTGACACTGAAGCCTCTGAAGGAGAAAATGGGAAGGTAAGTACAATGAGAGAGAATACATTGCTCAGCCATCTTTCTTACCAGCTGTGGATTTTCCACTGCGGGATGTGTTCATTCCAGCTAAGTGCACTCTTAGCTTGCTATCAACAAGGAAACCACGTGCACATGTGCACACATGCAGAGAGGAATATGCACCCCAACAGTCTGGCACTAAGCTGCTGTCTCCTAAACACGTATTTATGTAGAATAAGCAAGTCCCACTACCCTGTCAAACTCTTCCTCTTGAAGTGCTGAGGGCTTTCACTGTGTGAGGAACATCCCTAGCCTGTGCTTCTGAAGAGCAAAATTCCTGGGGAATGTTAATAACCAGCATAACCCTGGCATTTGGAAGGCACCAAGGACTTTCCTGTAGTGCTTTCCACACCACTTTAGCCGACTCTCCTTTCTCTCCTGCTGCCACACATCATTTGCAGTATGTATGATGTTACTCAAACCACATAGTTTGCCAGCTATGACTAAGAACATGATCTGTGGGCTGCATGGTGTTGGGATAGGGCTGGAACAGCAGAAGAGAATTTGATCTTCTTATCTCTTTTGTTATAAAATTGACTTGTACACAGAGGGCATTAATACTCCTTTGACATTGGTCAGAAGGTGAGAGACACAAGCACATCTAAAAACAGCCTTGGAAGGGAACTGCAGCCAGACTGTGAAAACATCCCCCTCTGCTATCTGAATCACCCCCTTCCATGCTCTATTTGCCAAGATACAGCCTTCAGCTCTGAACAACAGGCATAGGATTTGTGATACATCAGTGTTGTTAAAACAGCTCCAATCAGCTCCTTAAAATCTAACAAGCCAGCATGTCTGAGAGAGTGGCCGCAGCTCCTGTCAATAATGGCGAGTGCAATAAAGGGTAGCAGTTCAAATACAGAGAAACTGTTCTCCAGCTGGAACCCTGGCTCAGGAAAGCACATCTTTAAAAGTCTGCCTAAATAGCTAAAGGCAGTTTTAGACTCATGTTTCAATGCTTGCTTGAGGTGACCTCTGCAATAGGTGGTAGCAGAGAGGCCTGAGAATGAGAAAAGAATGAAAAACAGTAGCATGGCAGAGTGGGGCAGAAGAACAGGCACTGTCACTCTAAAAGCTTGCAACAATTAACTGGGGGAATAAGGACAAATCTGCCTCCTATCACAACACACAGATAGTACGGGCATAGGGTTTAACACTGCGCAATCCTCAGCACTCTGAACTTTGTTAATAATGTTTTTCCTTCATCTACAGATCCAGCAGAAGAGCAGAAAATGCATTAAATTGTTACAGAAATGTACCTCATGACTGCAATGACTGAGTTTGCTGCCAAAGAGAAAAGCTAGGTAGGAAGAGATAATATGTAGAGGGGGAATAATAAACAGTTTAAAAAGGGCTGAAAGAAACCAAGGAGTTGAAAATAGTGGCTGTATTTCTTTAGATCTCTGCTAAAAATATTGTTTCTCCTGACACAGAAACCCTGGGGCTGTGTGTATATATGTGTGTGTGTTTGTGGGGCCACTTGGAGGAAAGAAAAGAGAAAGGCAATGCCTTACATTTAAAACAGAGAACATAATTGTTCTCATTCACAGAAGTGCTTAAACAAAAGCAGAACTGCAGAGGTCCCTACTTGGCTTATCCTGTCCCTCATTCTGAGCAAACAAAAGATAATCCAGGGATAAAACAAAAGATAATCCAAAAGGAAGCCCTCCGTGGGGGAAGGGGGACGGGAAGAGGGGAGACAAGGGCAGAAGAGCACTTAAGGAGATAAAGCTCTTGGAAAGGCAGGATGTGAAAATGATCAAATTTCCTTCCCATAAAAGGACGGGGTCCCTTGTTTATGTCCCACACATCCTCTCTCCACGCATATTCTCTGTTGGTCTGGTGTACCCAGAGGCTTCCTAGAGCCTTTATTGTATTACAAAACGTTTCCTTATCGCAGTTGAGAACCTTAGTGCTGCATTTAAAAGATGGGTAATTTTCTTAAGCCTCTTTTAAAAATATATATAAATAGGATTAGCTGGATAACATGTTCAGATGCAAGCACATTATTTGATTACTCAATAGTGGATCCAGGTTTCACCCAGGGCACTGCCAATCTTCAGCAGGGGAGGGTGAGTGGAGGAGAAGTGCTCATTGTTCGATCCTGTCAGTGCTGTCAAGAGTCATTACAGGGGTAATTGCTGTTGCTCCACCCCGATTTCTTATCAGTTGGGATTGGGGATGTGAAGAAGGGTGTTCTTTTGGTTTTGTTTCTAAATTCAAAGAAGAACCCAGCTTTCAAAAACACTTAGCACCAAGCGAGGATGACCAGATTTTTCAGAGCAGCTCAATATTTACTGAAGCAGAGCAGCGAGGACTAAAAACGAATGGCAGCGAGCGGCCGTAAGGGCGGCTGGCTCTCCCGGGGGGCTGCTGGGTCCTCCGCTCGCATCTCCCTCTGAGTGCCCAGAGCGCTGCTGCGTGACAGGCTCCTCGGGAACCTCGGCTCTACGCACCTGGCAGGCTTTTAAATCTGGGCCCTCACGGAATGAAGGTGCAGAGTATTTCCCACTTCAGATGTCAAGGGTGAGATTTAAAACTGTAGGAAAAGATTCACTAATTAGCAGGAATGTGCAGAGATCACTGATCTTATGCAAAACAACCCTATGAACTTGAACGGTAAGATGTGTCTAAATCACTCTTGGGCCTTTGAAAATGGTGCCCTTTGTTGTCTTTTCTTTAGGAGCCCTGGACTCAGTGCTAAAAGAAGACAATGATCATACAGAAATTAAATGTTTTTTCCCTAGAGCTTTCCCATAGATTTGGGCCACTTGTGGCACAACAGTCACACACACTTCCCATCCCTCCTGCCACACACCCATGTTTTCATGAGGCCCACCCTGACAAAACGCGGGTAGCCAGCAGCGGTGCTTGGGGTAGTCTTTGAAGCAGAGCAGGTAAGAGGGAGCTCTGCCTTTGTGAGCACAGCAGGCTTACAGGATCAGGAGACGGAAAGCTGGGGAGATGCCTTGTGGAGAGGTCCATCACTGAAATGGTCTAAGGCCCTCTGGATGTCTTCTCTGCTTTAAGAGTATTAACAAGAGCTGCCCTATGAACTGAATCCTGTGCCCACAACAGACACCAGCAGGGTTCAGTCAGACCTACACCTGCTCCCACATTTTTCTCTATGCTGTGGGATGGAAACAGCTTAGACTGCTTAGGAAGTATTCCCCATCTGCCAGCCTGCCTGGCCACCGAGGCAGAGAAGACAGGGGCCAAGCAGAGGGTCCCTCCATGGTACTGGGATCAAGGCAGTGGGACAGAAGGGGCCTCTGCTGAGAGTCAGGTCTCTTGTCTCTGGAAGCTGGCGGCTCCATGCCAGTCACAAAAGTCCACATGTTTCTTGAACATCATGTTAGGAGCTGCATTACCTGTCACAATGGTTGCATTTAAAGGGCTTTGCACCCGTGTGCTTTCTGTAATGCCTCGTGAGCTCGTCGCTCCGTGCAAAACGCCACTCGCACCCTTCCCACGAGCACTTGTAAGGCTTCTCACCTGCAGAGGGGAGGAGAGAACAGTCAGCGTGGCAGCAGCATTACTGAGCACTCACTTTGAAAGCCCTGTGTCCTCCCACCCTGCCTCTAAGCCATTCATGTAGGTTAGCCCATCGCACAATTCATGGTCAGTGTGAGGTGGAAATAACTCAGGGCTTATGATGTATTGTACTGAGGGTAGTTCCAGTCCAGATTTTACCAATGCTAAAATTCTTGCACAACCTTACCTCATGCTTCTAACAAAACCAGCCAACTGGCCTTTGAAGAAGCCCTAAGAATGTCCTCAAATGCCTAAGCAGCTGGGTGGATGAAGCCTGATTTTCAAACAGCTTTTCAGCTCACTCTAACGTTGCTAGATGTATTACTGTGGTACCTGACTGTACTAACACCTGAACCCTGTACAGGTGTGCACCACTCCTGAGTGACTATGACTGTATCACACACTTTACCCTGATTCTATTTACCTTTTGTATGGCCAGATTCACATCTGTTCCCTTCAAGCATTCATGACTGCTGCCCCCAAGGACTGCACTTTTTTACTTTCTTCTGACAACAAAATCTATTCCTAGGACGAAGAAATTACACGTCAGGTAGTGGAATGTGTACATTTTTACTTCTTTGAATCAGCTGGTCCTTCCGGCTTCTTGCACCACACCTTTATCAGCTGCTACTCTGCCCCAAAATACTAACAATACCACCGAAAGCAGTGAAATGGTGCAGTGCTAAGACAGGAGAGATTCTAGTCCGCTGGTAGGAGTTGGGCTCAATGATCCTTGTGGGTCCCTTCCAACTCAGGATATTCTATGATTCTATGTTCATATCTAACTGTCTTCTAATGGACATCAGTCTCTGCAGATCAAAGTCTGCCATGGTGTAACATCTCTGGAGTCATTAACACCTTCTGATGAATAATTCCAAGGCTTCACGACTCCCTTTTCCTTATTCAGTGCACATGCATTGGTGTGCATTCAAATTTAACATCTCCCCCAACAAAAAAATGCTCCAGTGCATCTCCTCCTATGTAAACTCCATGTCACTCTCCCCCATGCAGTCAGTTGAGATAAAATGCAGAAAAGAAAACACTTTCACTACCAAGCTTCTAAGTGGATTATTACTTATTTATTTGTTCTTAAAATTGCTAAGAAGGTAATCTTAAAAAGCCCACCATGGGCCACACCGACGTTGCAATCTGTATGACCCCTCTAGGCCCGTCACACAAAACAATCACTTGACCACAGCAGGCAGGGCAGAGACACAGGTTGCTATATTTAGTGTGTCTGTTCAGCAAGTAGAGTGAGATCTGATTACAGGAGACCTATGTACATCATGATGATGAACTAGAGAGGCAAAAAGAGCGAGAAAAGTGAAAAGGGAAAGAGAATTGCAGCAAAATACATGAAAAAACACTGTTCTCTGGTTTGTGAGTTTCTACAGACTTCTTGTTGCACAGGCTGCTCTGCTGCACAGTGGTCATGTGCCCCAGACAAAATAGCAGAATGGGCTGAGACCTTAACTGCAGTTGAGCCATTTTACTGACCTCTGAGAAGTTTCTTTGGCTCAGTAGTTCAATTAAAGGATATATTGGGATGAAGTTGTGAAGAGGGGGCAGTAGCTGGCAAGACTACACCAAACTACCCATTTATCCCACAGTTCCCAAATGGAGAAAGGCCAGCCTGGATGTCCCCCATGTGAGTCACAGTCCCCCATGGGAAAATGACCAACAGGACAATGGACTGAGACAACAATAACACTACTCCACTTAGAATGTGCCTGCTTGGTCATCTCTGCAGACTTGCCTCTTGTTCTTTTATTCTTTGATAAGGATTTGTTCAGGAAAATAAAAAGTTAGAATCTTCTTGTTAGTGAGGTGTGTTGTTTCTGGACTGGTTACTCAACTGTACCTCAAACACTGTCACCAGTGTAGGCCCCAAGCACTGCAGCTGCAGTTGCAGCAGTCTTTGGCACCCTACCTGGCAAACAGCATCTGCTCTCCTCAGAAAAAAGGGATTTCCCAGGCCTGGTCCTGTGCCTATGATGGCGCACCAGTTTTGTCTGAAGAGTTCATGCATTATTTTAAAAAGTTGTCAGTAAACAAGCCTTGATGATAATGCAGTTCCTTGGTTCTCTGACGCTCTCTAGTGCCTACCTTAGAGTGGAGACAGCAAGGCAGAGAAGCTGCCTTGCAGCACGTTTTCCACACACGCTGCAAAGAGAATGCAGAAGATGACCACTCAGCCAAATCTGGCAGGTACAGCCAGTCTGAAGGATACAGTCATCTACAGAGGAGAAGGGTGAAGAAAAAGCATCCCAGGCTTTCTGGGAAACTATATAGGCTACTAGGATTGAAGTGGAGTTTGGCTTGTTAAAATCTGTCAAGAGCTTTGAAAATATACAGTGCTATATATAGGTTATGAGAGACTGAAAAGCCAAGCACGGTTACTGGTAAACCCACAGAATGCCACATATCTCTGCTACTTGCTGCAGGGGCTCCTCTCCCAAGTGTTCCAGCTCTGGCCTTGCACAGCCCTGAGCTGAGTTTTGTTTTCAGATGCTTTTCCTTCGTAACCCAAGCCCTGTTCCGCAAAATGTCAGACAGTATCTCTGAGTGCTCCAGACTGCTGGCATACCGTGCTCCCAATGCACAAGGTAAATGCAAAGGAGCATGGTGACCTTTAAAGCCATGTCAGGTGGCTCCTTGACCCAGAGACCTCAAAGTGGTTAGATTTCCTGCCCTCCTGCAGCTACTCAAAAACACAGGAGGGAAGGAGGAGAGAGACCTGCCTGTCTGCATGTGAAGACTAAAAACAAACTGCTCCTTTAATGGCTGCTTTCACCTTACATGAAGATGAAATGGAAGTGTATCTTGCCAAGGTGCACATATGTAGAAAGCATGGGAAGGAAGAAGGGGGGAGGGTCCTCCTACCTCACTACTGGCAATAACAGGGAGAAAAAATGGGAAGGATCCTTGCCATGTGTTAGGCTGCTCTTCTCTTGTTCAGAGGATTAATGAGACTAAAAAGATAGATGATGAAATCTTCCTCTGCTGAAGGCAATGGCAAAACTCCTACTCACTTCTACAGGGCCAGGATCTTCCCCATTTTAAGAAATTAATTACAAGCTTCAAAATACAATTAAAAATAGGAGTATCATGGAGCTGAGCCACGCTGACTTTTTCTCAAATTAAAAACCACACTTAAAACTTGCACCTGCAAGCCACTCCCAGGAAGGAGACTCTACTCCTCAAGTTGCCTTTATTCAACACAAGGATCTGTGCAGTCCTTAAACAAATCCATAAATCCACATTTATACAAACGTACTTAGTGGAGGAGCCAGTCATCATCCAAAAACAAGCCAATTCCTAGGAACGTGTCAAATACTCAGTTCTTTCAGTCCAGAACTTACTCCACAGCATGGGGCTGGTTCAGATTCCACACATCCAGAAACACACCTGGGAAGGGCAGGCAGCCAGCAGTGCAGATATATTCAAGCAGTGAATTATGCAATTTTCCTAGATGAGCACTTGTGTTAAAAAAATGTATCATTTGCTTATGAAAAATCTACAACCAACACAGAATGCCTGCTTTCAGGTGTTTCTACTTTTTTCCCCTGGGAGTCAGAGACACTACCTAGTGATTCCGAGCTTACTGACTTGTAGTTTCCGTGGGCAGCATGGGCATCAGAGAGCAGTGCAGCACAGTGAAGGAGAGCAGCAGTGAGACAGGGAGTGCACAGGACCCAACATCCACACTGTGTGCATCTCAAGGGTGTTATTTCTGGCTGGCCACAGCCTGCTCCTGTGGCCTGAGCCAGGCTGTAGGTGAAGCATGCCAGATGTGCACTGATTCAGCACCTCCTGGGACAGGCCATCCCAAAACCATGCCTGCACTCCTGCCAGGCTGAACCAAAGCACAGTGAATGGGGGCAACCAAAGCCTCATCTCAAAAGAGATCACTTGATCACCAGGAAAAGTCACATTTGATACATCCTGAGTTGCCTGGTGAGGATCCTGGAGAAGCAGCCTGCACACGCCTGCTTGTGCACAGAGCCGTGTGCTGAAACCTACTGGTCTAGAAGGGTTTTATCACCAAAACAGTGCTACAGAAATGCTATTAGCCCTTCAGATACACTTTAGGGTTTCAGTCCATCAAACCTGCACACTTCTGTGAAGCAGCATCTCTTCATTGTGGCTATGTCCTGTGGTCCATACCTTATTTTAACCTTTTCATGTTCCTGGAGCACATTTTATACTTGAGACTGGGATGTTTGGGGATTAGGCTCTCTGTTCCACTTCTGTTTATGGCACCTCACACAACTGAGCTCTTCTTCTAAAAGTACCCCCAAAGTACATTTACATACAGTCTGGCCCTCCATCCTCTACTTCATCCAGCCTGGTCCAATCTGGTAACTGGAGGACAAAGACCTTTGAAAATTTATGGGAAATGCTCAATAGTGAAGCTAAAATTATGAGTCATAACAAAAAATCCATCAGACTTTGGCAGCCCTGAAATCAGGTTACTATTCCTTTAGTGACTAAGATGAATGCAAGACTAAATATTAGGCATCTAGTTACAAAAATAAACAAATGATTGGTACAGCTTTCTCTTGAAAGCCAAAAATTTATCATTCAAAAGTATGAAAAAGCCAAGCACACAATCCCATTTACACTCCTATGGCAAACACACACTAGGTTTCCAGCAAAACATGATGGATAGATCTGGGCTAGTTTGGTAATGACCACCACACTGGTCCTTGGAACTTTTCCCCCCGATCTTCCAGCCTCGGGCAGTCTTGGTGAGTTTCATTCATGCATCTTTAGACATTGAAAGCCATCATCTGACATTGCCACCTGTGGTTCTTTTTAAGTTAATGGGGAGGCAAAGGTATAGGTGGCCTGTGACACATCACACGCAGGCAGACTGGAATTGGAGGTGAATTTCTCTACTTTGATGGTGCAAGGGGCCAGGTGAGCAGCTCAGCTGCAGGCACCTGTATCTTTGCTCTCCAGGCACAAACAAGAGAACATTGGGATTTTGCTCCAACACATATTTAACTTGTAAACGCTGTACAAACCTTCACAATAAATATTTCCTCACAAAACACAGCAATGGGGATGTTGTCTCTTCTTAAGACCCAGAGACCCCCCGTCCTTGCCACCTACGTCCCACAGGCACCCTCTAGGTCCCAGACATATTTCTCTTGTCCAAGCGGTAAGGCAGTGTTTGCTAAGACATCTCACAGAGGCTGTTTCAGCAGACAGTGATTAGTAGAAACATTAGGTTACAGGACACAGAGGTACCTAACCAAGATCAACTGAGGACATGATCACAAAACTACAGCACGCAAAGGGCATATTGTACTTCTTATAGCTGCATTATTTATTGACAGTCCCAAGGGTTAAAAAGTCACGAGTCCACTCTTCCACAGAAATAATGAGATTTTAAAGAAGAAAACACTAATATTCAGACATTATTTGCCTTCTGCTTTGTAGATAACCTAGGGCCATGATTTTAAACTTCTCTTTGCAGCCCTGCAGGCTAGGAACATTTATTTTGAAATACAGAGAAAGAAATGGTCTCTATTCCCTGAATTTCAACAGCAGGGACTTTAAGAAGAAAATCCTCCAGATTTAGGGATGTGCACAATAAGATCACAGAGTTCCAATACTATAGGGTGAAACCCTGGCTCCATCCAAGTCATTGGAAAAATGTCCATTAGGCTCAAGTTTCACCCTGTATCTTTATGGAATTGAAAGCAAACAAAGATATTATGATTATCCATCCCATTATTTCCTTACCCCTCCCCAGCACTCTCCTGCAGGGCACTTAGTAAAACAATCAAGTAGTTTAAGCCCTCAGTCCTGGAGTGAACTTCAGAAGAGAACCACAGTCAAAATCCTTACTGATACTTCTCTGTGCTAAAATCTGGTAGTGTCATGGGACTCCTTTAGTCCCTTGACACTCCTTTTTGATTTAGCCAAAAAAGTTTAAAGAAACAGAGGGGAAACCTCCAAATTCTGTCTGTACACATATTTTGAAAGCCATTCAAAGAAGATATTCGTTGCACTGTGTTTGAAGAGTTCCTTGATATTATATAGCTACACAAAGTTGCACGCAAAAGTGTGTTAAGAAAACAACAGAAAAAAACCAGAATGTGTTCTAATCCACTGTGAATTTTTTATAGAGTTTCAGAATTTAAAAAAAAAAATTGTCTGAAAGAAATACAAATATTTCCTTCCTTTTTAAAATCTGTAATTTAAAAACCATCTAAAATGAAACTAGTTCTAAAAGTCTCAATGTCTAAAAACATGTATCGAAAGACAGCTTCAGCTATAGTTGTTTCAAGCCTGATGTTCCCAGAGAACTAAACAAACTAAAATTACAACTGAAAAAAAAGGAATTCAATGCAAGATTTCTTGCTCATATTTTTCCTATACGGAAGCTCTAGGGGTCTGAGCTTTGTGAAGAAATGTGCGAAGAATCAAGTAGTGCCACTGGCTTTTAAAGAGTGTTTTAATAACTTTCCTTGATAGCCTAAGAGTGTTTTAATAACTTTTCCTGCTACCCTTCCTGAGAAATCCTTTTGGGACCTACTGTTCCTGGGCTGGTGAGTGGGACAGTGCCGTTGCAGGAGCAGCAGTGTCACTGCAGGGTGAACCCAGGCATCCTTCAGAGGCCAGTGCCCATGGGGATGCTGCCGCTGCAGACACAAGTCACTCAGAGGTGCCAGCAGCTGGTGAGGTTTGGGGGGAGAAGAAGCCCCTCAGAGAACCTCACAGAGAAATGCCAGGCAGACATTCCTAGCTGCTCTGCAGTTTTTTATGAAAGTCTGCCTCAGCACGACACGCCTAATGTGGAACATCACATTACCAATATTTTATATTTATGTAGCACTCTTCATCTCCAAGGGTCCCTGAGAGCTTAACAAGCTACATACATGGCATACCAATGAAGCCAAGCCATAATTCTTTTAATTAGCTGAACATCAGCACACAGCACATGGCACAACAGAAAATGTTATGGTCACTCCTCTCCTCCTATGTAAAGGGCTACATGAGATTTAACAGAAACATGTCTCAGAAGGACATTTGGAATTAAGGACCCCTGAAAATGAAATATAACCAGACAGGTCTCCTTAACACCAGTGCCTGTCCTGCCTCATTACATATACACACTTTGTCACATATGAGACACAGAAAAGGAGTTGCCCAAACCTGCTCCTTGTTAAATATCCCCACTTTCACACCAGATTCAGCGTGTTACCATCACATGGCTCAGGCAGCTGCTCTGCTGGTGAGGTCACAGAAAAGCTAGTGAGCACCTGCAGTCCAGCGTACAACATCACCCTCTTTTTAAGATTAATAAGCTCATTTCTTTAGCAAAAAGGAAGAGCAGACTATTTAATACACACATCCTCAGGAGATCAATGCTAATATCTAAGTGTATGTGCATGCAACCCATCAACTAGTAAAACTAATTACAAAAATCAATTTCGGATACTTTTCTGAGGCTTTCATTCCTCAATATATTCTTAATTGATTTTTGTGGAGAATAGAAAGCCTAATTAATATTTTTATTATTAAAAAGGAATGCAAAGGAGGGGGCAATGGTCAGTGCTTAACTGGCCCACCAATGTTTTCTACCCAAAAAAAGAGAAAAGAAAAAAAAAAAAAAAGTAATAGGCATTTTATTCACAGTTTTGCCACCTGCTGGAAAAATGGAAAAGCCTTTGAAAGGGTGACAAAGCACAAGAGAAAAGCTGGCAGAAGATGGTATGGGGCAGAAGAGGAATGTGACAGGATTGTGAAATACACAATGTGAGAAGGTTGTACCTATTTTTAGAAGGGCAGAGATGATCAAGTGTAAAAGCAGTACATTTCCATGAATGATGTACAGCTCCTTTCATCCAAAAAGGTCAGCAGTGCCCTTATAGAGAGGTGACTCTGATCATATCTATATTAGAGATGGTGAAAAGAGGTTAAGAAGCAGACCCAATGTCCAATCAGTCTTTCTACAAACTTCAAAGCTCCGGATTAGTTCCTAAGGGCCTTGCCAAGGCTCGTCTACCAAGCCAGCAGCAGTCTTCAGCATGTAGCCATTCAGGACACAAAAAGAAACCAATTTTTGCAGCATTATGCCTTACGCACACATAAGCACCTAACACACATCCACAAAGCCCACTCGCCTAGCTGAAAAGCAGAGAAAAGCAAAGCATGTAGCAACATTTGAAGAAATGGAAATGTTCCATTTTCTACTCAAGTGGCTGCATTTAACAAGTGTACATTGCCATCCATGCTGAGCCCTGAAGGAGGGGAGGAATGCCTGGCTTTATCTCTCTGGGTCTGTGCAAGGCTCCCATTGAGAGTGATAAGGCCATTGCAATGTACTCCCTGTTCAAACCCCTCTCCACAGCTCCTCTCTAAAGGAAGCTCCTGGATGGTGGGGAGCAGGGTTGGGGGACAGATGCTGGTGCCAGCCTGAGCACACAATCCCGGCTTCTGCCCCATTAATTGCTGGCACATCCTCCCCCAGGCCGGCCCCTGGGGACAGCAGCAGAGCAGTAGGGACAGGCGAGCACCTGGCAGCAACACCAGCAGTGAAACTACCCAATTAAGCCTCCAGAATAAGTCAGTGTGGAGGGAGGAGGAAAATTAAAAAAAAAAAAATTAAAAATAAAAAAACAGGGAGGGGAAGGGAAGGGAAGGGAAGGGAAGGGAAGGGAAGGGAAGGGGATTTTCCACACAAAACCACTGTTCCAGATTCNAAGAAAAGAAAAGAAAAGAAAAGAAAAGAAAAGAAAAGAAAAGAAAAGAAAAGAAAAGAAAAGAAAAGAAAAGAGAAAAAGGATGGAGTTGCTTGGCAACGGGCGGGCAGAAGCAGCTGTGCAGCAGGTCGGGCTGGTACCCAGGCGGCAGGGCCGGCCCATTAGCACCCCGCATCTCATACATTTCGTGCCGGGGTCTCCTAGTAACAGCCTGTGCATGCCGGGCTGTTGCGCTTCCCCTCCTCTCCTCCTGTTTCTCCCGATCACGCGAGGCATCGCTGTTTGCCCTAATTACACATTCTCTGCTGCTTCGAGCTGCCATTACTTCGGTCCCCAGAGGAGCAGCAAGAAATTTTTTAAAAATGTCCTCTAATAAGGGCTTCTAGTTTCAGATTCTGTAGAGCTCTGCAAGCTCAAAGATGCAAAGCAGGGTACTGGCAGCAGAAGGAACAGATGAAAAAGGAAAAAAAATTCAGCAGCTCACTGGGTCAGATTTTTCCAGCACCCCGAAACATGTTCTCATCCCTTTTTGTTTTGTAAGGTGCCTTAGAGGGTGGACAGTGAGACAGCCTTTAAGGGACACGGTGCATATTTACATAATCCAGAGCAGTGTATCAAAGATGTGTTCCTTGGAAACCTATGTTTTAGGTCAAGAGTTTCTGAGAAATTCCAGACTATATATAAAGGCAAATAGGCCAGGAAAAATGAGACACATGTATCACAGACTGTGTTCAGAAATGACAAGAAAAATTAAGAAGAACAGACTCCCTTTTTCCAGATGATAACATTTTAAATGGTTTTGCTCCATATTTTTGCTAATGAATGTGGGGTTTGCCTATTCAAATTATTTCACTGGTAATGTTTTTCAGCATTTACCATCTTCTCCCTTTAGCCACTAGAAAATCAGAGAAAAGATCACAAAAAAAAATGATGCAGACTGGCAGAGACAGCACAGGAATAAAACATGAGGGGAAAAGAACATACATTCCTTTTGATTTCCCATTTTTGTCTACAACAAAAATGGAAAAATATCCAGGATCTCAGTCATTCAGATATTGAATGTGATTTGGGGGTAGATGCAAAAATGGAATTGTGCTTGGGTTTAAAGAATACCCTGGCAAGTCCTCCCAGTAAAGACTGCCCTAGTGCCAAGGCAGAGCTACCTGCATGGTGGCAGGCACGTGATGCTTGAAGGAGATTCCATCCTTCCTGGTGCTTTTTCTGTCCTTGGACTGAGCTGGCAGGCTTGCACCCAGCAGCACAGGAGCTCCTTACTGCTCCACACTGAGCAGGACTCAGTAAAAAGGTCTTGGCAATGCTGCTGGGCAACCCTTAGTAAACCAAGCAGACTAATCTCAAGAGCACAAGGCAGCGAGTAAAGATAATTAATTTTACCAGCTAGGAAGTTTCCCCATCTGGATTTCAGAAAAGGCACAAATGATTACCTATTCTTCGCTCTAAAGGGGGTACACACAACCAGTTAGAAGCCACCCAGGTCATTCATGCTGCCAGATGAGTGTATTATGACATCCCATTGCTGGGTGACACTGTGTCTTCAGGGAGAAAAATTTAAAACATAGAGAGGTTGTCTGCCTGAAATGTGTTTACTAACACACATTCAAAGCCAAACAAAGCCCAAGAAAAAAATCACCTTTCGGATTCTACGGGTCTTGCAAAGAATTAATGATAAAATACCACTCATATGGAAGTCAGTTTACAATGGAACATAGCTTCATCCATTCAAGTTAATTTTTACCCAGATATTCACATATAGAAGTCTTTTATTATTTTCAACTACACAAGGCAAGTGTTTAGCTAAACTTGTTACAACGCGCACCGTTCTCTTCTCCCTGCCTCTCTCCAACACACATGCTCCACTTTCTAAAATAACAAACAACAACCACACTGGAAAAAACCCAAGTGTGGAAAACTTCACTCTGAAGAAGGAAAGGTTTCGCAAACTTCACAGGTGACCAACAAGATGTACAAATGGAAGTCTATACTAACTAATCTATTAAGACCTCTGTGTGTGGTGAGAGTCCAGATGTACAGGAGGAAGGAATAAATCTCCGCTAAGCCTCTGAACGTGCGCTGCCATACAGCTAAGTACACCTTTCTTTCAGAACGCAGCTGGGAATCAACTTTTATCTTGAAACTCATGTTTGTCATCATTAGTTTGGCTAGCATGCCTGCAAATGTTTTTTCAGCATTTAGTTTTTGCAGCTACAATTTTCAGTCCTGAGTTTTGAAAGCCAGTCATCTTCAGGAACAAATCCACCTAACACAACAACTGTGTGCTTATCTGCAAATGGGGACTTCTGGGATTGCAAACTGGCCTGCAGTGTTTTAAAGACTTTGATTCTTATGAAGCCTTCTTAACATGTCTAAAGCTGACCAGTGGAAAGGTTTTGGTTCTGCAGTGATTGTCCTGAAACAGGTGCCTTCACCTAGTATGCAATAAGTTGATCCACACACAGAGTTGAAGTATTTATTTACAGTTCTGTGCAGAAAAGGGTGCTGGGTGGCAAATCCATGAAGGTGAGTGTAGATGTGTTACCTATTGCTTTAATGAGAATCTGAATCACTGTGTGTGTTATGAAGGGAGCAAGCCCCTTTCAAATTTTATATGGTAGACTGTATCCTATTGACATTGTGGTGTTAAAAGCTGACTAAACACGTGTGAAAGGTAATGGTGTGTTGAGAATGATGTGTTATTCCTCTTATAGGTCAGTTTGTCCAAGGCCCTCCTCAAGAAGAGCTAAGATTTTTTGTCAAAGTGCATGAATTTTTGTCTTTCCCTTTAACATGGGTTTCCACTTCACCCTCAAGGGAATTTAGTATGGAAACACATCATGCCTGCCCAGCTGGGGCACACCACTGAATGCAGCTTGGATGGTGTCTGGGCACAGCTCACAGTGCAAGCCCTGTAGAACACATGGCCACTCCACTGCTGGGCTCAGTGCTTGCCAGCAGGCATAGCAGTGAGAGCAGCAGGCTTCACTATCCAACTACCCAAGTCTGTCCCAGCTCCATTTTGGCTTTTGTTGCCTGCTGGCCAGGCACAAAACACCTTGTGACTTCACAGAGCCCTGTGCGACAGCAGCCCATGATGTCACATTGCCAGCACACGTGCAAGAGCATAGAGACTGGGCAGGTACTCAGCCTGGAACATCACAGCCTGAACGCCAATCAACATGGAACGCCAAGGCAGCTCACGTGTCAAGATGTCATCCTGGCAAAAGACCAGAATGAGGCTCATCCTGGCGGTCTTCCTGACCATGGTGCTCCACAGGCTGTCTCTGTCCTTCACTGCTGTCACGTACATGGCCGAAGAATGGACCAGCAGCCTCGACCCTTGCAACCCCAAGGACTGGGTCAGGTTCAGGATGGACACCATTCCTGAGGGTCCAAACAAACCACCTGCTGTCACCAAGAGCACGACTGCTGAAAGGACGAGGGCCACTCGCCTTTGCAATTCCAAGGACTGGCTCAGGGAGAGGATGGACATCGATCCTGAGTGACTGAAGCAATTGCCCATTATCCCAGAGAGTGCAGCCTCTAACCTGCCCTACCCTTTGTGCCAGTTTTGGAACTCACTTGCCCCTTGACATGACCTGGTTGATCTGTACAGCCTGGCAACCTGTGGGGCTGCTCAGCATGGCTCATATTGCCTCCTGCATCTGGAAAAATGTGAAGAAACCTCAGAGACAGGGAAGGTGACGGGTGTCTTCATCTTCAGTAGGGACAGACTGCTGGGAAAAAAGCACCTTCAGGTGGTCCAAATTGTTCTACAGGGTGGACGCCAAAACCAGCCTGCCACGCAGGACCATGAGGCTTTTCTACCACCTCCACATGAAAGAGCTCTTCTGAACCAAAGACAATTGACAAAATGATTGAGATAAGACCAGATTACAAGGAAAAAACAATGCCAACTCATCAAACTAGGGGAAGGGTAATTTTGGCAGAAGGAGATTATGACCATCGACTCATGGCGCACTGATTCAAGAACTCAGAAGAAGACTGAGCAAAAGGAGTAAATAATTTAACCAAAAGAAGATTGAATAATAATTAATGAATTTATGATATGAACTATGACTTGTAGCCAAGGAATATTAATGCCTTAGTTTCTGTCAAATGATCTGTGGGAGTGGCTAGAACAATTGGCAGTGCAGAGGTAAACCCGTGTGGGCCGCTGAATTGTGGCAAGGCATTGCCAAAGGTAGAGAAGCTGGTTGTAAAAGTACACCATGTAGATGCCCTCGTACCCAAGAGTTGGGCTACTGAGGAACATTGCAACAATGAACAGGTGGATCAGGCTGCCAAGATGAAAGTGCCTCAGATGGATCTGGACTGGCAACATAAAGGTGAATTATTTTTGGCTCGGTGGGTCAATGACAGCTCAAGTCATCAGGGAGGAGATGCAGCATACAGATGGGCTCGTGAACAAGGGGTGGACTTAACCACAGACAGTATCTTCCAGGTCATTCATAATATGAAACGTGCTGCAATCAAGCAGGCTGAGCATAAAACCCTTGCGATACAGGAGACAATGGCTGAAATAGAAGTATGGGTAGGCCTGGCAGATAGATTACATCACACTCCCACAAACCTGCAAGCCAGGTACGATGTGCTGACAGTGGTGGAGACTGTGTTGCAGTACCCCAACTTGGGGCAAGCTGGGGGATAACTGAGAGACTCAGAAAGTTCCATGTTTCACAACCTCCTTGTGGAGTTTAACCTGTTCTGTCAAAGGTTGTTCAGTAGCTCATAAATTGTATCTCTGAACCCCAGTTACTATGGTTACCCTTCCCGAGTTCTGTTCCCCGCTAAATTGGCCCTGCCCATTCCCCCGATCCCAGCCGGGGACTCCTCGTCCCTCTCCACCTATCTCCCCGCCCCCTGGGCGGAGAACCCCTGCCACTCTCCCCAAAGCACACCTTTCCCTCTGGAAAGTTCCCTTCTACTCGGTGTGTCATTGGGTCCTGTCCCCTAATCCCTCCCCTGCTGCTCTCCCATTGGATACCACGTTGTCAATCCCCGCCGGATCCACCCCTGAGCCCTATTCCCATCGGTTTGTGACTTTTCCCACCCCCAGTTAAGAACCCCCACACCACCCTAATCTGGGTCTTCCCTCGTTCCCTTCACTGGAAAGAAACCTTTGGAATTCATGCAGGAGACCCCTCCTGCTTCTTTACCTCTGCAGACACACAGTGCCATCGAGTAGCAGCCTGTCCTCTAAGAGGAAACTGCAAAGTCCTCTAAACTGCAGCAGAGCAGGGACATCTGCAGTGGGATGAGGTGGGCTTCGGGCAGCCCCTACTGTGTGACCACTGGATGACCAGAGATGTACCCTGTGCCTCGCACCACTGCCCAGAACACCATCCTGGTGACATGGAACCTGAGTCAGACAATGGGACTCCTTTCAAAAATAGCCTCACAGACACATGGGCCAGAGACCATGGGACTGAAGGGGTGTCTCATATTCCCGATCCCTATCAGGCCTGTCTCCCTACCCAGAGCTGGTTTGTGTTATAAGGTGCTGTTGTGCCCATGGTTTTATTTGGGACCCCACTGCCCTTGGAAAAAGCATGGACACCTCTGCTCTGTATTTAGGTCAGCTTCCATGAAGCCTTGTAGTACATCTGCTCCTGCTTTCAAGTTGCTGCTGCTGGTATGTAGGTACGTGGGACTGTGTCCACATGGGGTGTGAAAGACAGGTTCTGGATTAGGAGAGGTCCATCCAGGCTGCTGCCTACCTGCCCAGATATGACCCAGACTCAAACACCCACACTGTGCTTAGGAAAAGCCTCTAACCCAGCACCCGCTTTGAAGATGAGAAGTAGCACACTTGGCTTTTCCTGCCCAGAGCACTTCAGGTCTTCCAGTCATGCCCACCTCAGCCTAAAAGAGCATTTCTGAGCACACATCTCCAATTGTGTGACCTCACATACTTTGGAAATAACAGTGCTTTTGGACAAATGGACAAGAAAATCATAGCTTGTTGTTGTTAAGTTGCCAATTCTATCCAGTGTGGGACAGCAGCAACACAAAGGGAAATTGGCAGAAAGCAAACGGGTGGGTTTTTCTCTTTCTGTGATCTCTATCATTTGCCCACTGGCTGGGTGCTTCGCAGGGGCTCAGGAGTGGATGGAAGGGTATAAAGAAAACACTAAATTACAAACTCAAGAAGGCTCCTCTGTGCTTTACCAAGGCAGACTGCCATAACACTTGGAGGCACCTGCACTTGCCCTCCTGCAGTTGCTGAACAGACAGCAAACATCTATTTTTAGGTCTACCTTGTGCCAGAAATCTTCTCACATGGCTGTCCTGGGTTATAATGTAAAATGTTTCCAGGGGGGTGTATTCTACCACCATCTTCAGGTTTCTGTTAAAACCAGGTGGGAGAGCCCTCCCTGCCTCCTCCCTCTGTGTTATCTTTTGTTAATGGCCCATCAGTGCCGGGCACATGACTCAGAGATAACTGGCTCCTACACTATCTCCTGTTAATGGCCCATCAAGCTTTATCTCATGACTCACCATCTCATTGTGAGATACTCTGCCCAGGGGGAGGAGCCAAGCATCCCATCTTGGATATAACTGAGGCTCTGGGACTACAGCTTTAGCTTTTCTCTCCACTGGATTCCCAGCGGATAGGAGCTACATACCTTCCGAGGAACACCGGACCCTTTTACTGGATCACTGCCTCAGCTGAACTGCATCCATCATTTCAGAGGACTGCAGCCACCATCCCTTTGGACTGCTACTGCTACCCTGACTAACAGGGTGCCAGGTTGTATCTGGCTCTGCCAGTTTAAACCAGTGTGTTTATTTTCTTTTGTTTCTTTTTCTTTCCTTTTCCTTTCCCTGCCTTTATTCTAATTTTCTTAATAAATTGTTATTCTGACTTGGTGCCTCCCACTGGTTTGTCTTTTCAAAACCAGAACAATGGCAAACAAACAAATAACACCTATTTACATTTTCAAACTCAGTAAGATTGTCCTGTGCTATTGATTTGGCAAATGATGGAGCAGAAACACAGGACTGAGAATTCAGGTATTGACAACTAAGCTATGGATGAACACCACTGGTGTTTCAAGTGGTAAGGGCTGCTTTTGGCAGGGACCATCCTTCTGCTGCCTGGGTGGTTCTCAAAGATCATTTCCTAAGTCTAAGGTCTTGCTGTTAGAATGAAGTGAGGCTCTGACACCCACAATGAAATCACAGCACTCCCCTCCAAACTTGCCAAATGGCTAAAAGGCTTCAAGATCAGAAAGTTTTAAGGAGCTCAAGATCAAGCTGGGATTATTTTAATCAGCTTTGATAAAGACTTGTTATGTTTTTACACAAAAAACTTTTTAGAAGTCCAACATCACAACAAAAACACATCTTTCCAGATTGGCTAAGCAACTGTACTCCCCAGAAAATCCAGCCTTGAACAAAGGTCTTTCACATACCCTTCCTCTCTCAGTTCCCTGGCTCTCATTTCCAGAAGTGTTATTTACCTATTGCTTCAGCTGCTGCCATTGGAGTTTCAGGATCCTCCATGCCCCCTTGGCAGGTTTCAGCCCTGCATGCAGAGCTGCAGACTCGCCACAAAACTGGGTCTCTGTACAACAAAACATCTTGGGCTTTGGCTTTAATTTCTCCTATGCTACTAATACTACTGTTCTCCCAAATGCTTTTCCCTAAGTCATTATTCAAAGTCTTGCATCCTGCAGAATTGGTGCTGTGCTTGGTTACTTGCTTTTTCCTTTTCTTCATTGGCTTTCTGTTCACAGGTGCTACCACACTAACACAATACAGCAATGCAGCTTCCCACTCATGTGCTACCACTGACACAAGAGTCTTTATTTTCTCAGTTATTCCTTTACTTTGTATTAATCTTCTTTATCTATCATCCAGCCTACTCTCCTCAACTTTGTCCACTCCAATAATTCCCAGATTCCAGATATTTCCTCTTTTATCTCCAACACTTGGGGAAAGTTCTTCTCTATTGTTTTATATGCCATCTCAAAAACCTTCTGTTGGTTAATGCTCTTTCTAATCTCTCGTGTGCCTCATCTTTTTCTTGCAAATGTAGTAATTTGTTTTCCTGCAGGGTGGATTTGTTTGTTTTAGTTACTCTCACCCAGCATTTTGGATCAAAGAACTATATAATTTAAAATAAGATGTCCTGACAATGTGAAACAAACCCCACTTGAAGATGTGCTATCTTAAGATTACATGTAGACTGGTAACATCTATTTACATGGGTATTTCCCACTTGTTTAGCCCTCAGAAACCTAAATATAGATGTGAAGTGCCCAGCTGTTGTTTCTCAGACTTGAGCTTTGGTTGTATCAAATCCTGGTTTTGGATGGATAAAGAAAAAAAAAGTAAACCTTCTGATACTCATAAAATGCAAATTCTAGCAGAACTGCGTAAGGGTAATCTTCTTATCACTTTCCCAATGTTAAGGATTTCCTGGGCAGTTTTTATGTGATGCATCATCCCCAGTTAGAAAGTATCCACACCATCTTACACCTTCCCTTGTACATTACTGCAAGGAAGGCTGACAGGAATGGTTTTGTCAGGAGATAGAAATCTCCAGCAGTTTTTGATCTGGGAGACACAGTCACATCCCATGACTAATCTTTCCATAGGTCACAGGCCAGCTAACCCTTACACTTATTTGCATTCAGACACTCTCCAGCAATATCCTGTTTTCTAATTTAGGAAGTACTGATGATTATACATGGGGTTTGGCTCATTCGAATTCCTTCCCTCTCCACTCTCCGTTACACTAACAATTCATCTCCATGCATGTGTGAAGGCAGGAAAAAAATTTTCATCTCTCAAAAGAGAGAAAATGCCATTGTTTGCACTGATGTCTGCTCCATGAACAACTGTGAGAGAATGTGCTAGGGTTGAATTACCATGCCAGTCCTGGTTGCTCCTTCTTTAGATGTTTTTACCTTATCTCACACTGGCAGTGTGGTTTTTCCAAACCTACAGCTCACCTTTTCCTCCTGGTTACAGGCCCAGCTGCTATTTCTTCCCTGAGGGGCTTCGTTGCTGCACTCTGACAGTCAGTCCCACCACTGCTCTTAGCTCCTTTACACACCCTTAATTTTAGATGCCCCAGCTTGCTTTGAGTTCAGTAAAATATTTTCATTTCCCTTTTCATACAGACAATGTTTTTCCCTTTCCCCTCCAGATTAAATTCTCTCCCACACAGATGATTGTTTTTCCCTCCTCAAAGGTCATCCAGAAGCTGGTTTCATAACCAGTTTGACCATTGATGGGCCTTTTAGTGCTGTCCTGATTCTCTTGCAGATGAGATGTGGGAGAGTAATGTGGAAGATGCACCAAGTGTAATGTGGGATCTGATCTCGGCTTCCCAGCAAAGTGAAACCCCAAGAGAGGATTGTTCCCAACCTAGCAAGCTGCTATCAGCCTGCATTGCCTGCAGCCCAGCCTGGCTCATCACGCAGCAGTGAGGAACCACAGCCAGCTCTGTCTGGTCAGCCTTACATATGAACGAAAGGAATGCAGTCTCCTTCCGCTGCCTTCCACCCCACACCCGCTCCCCGGCCCATGGTTTCTTGTTTTCATGCACTGCAGTAAATCCCTTTGATCCAGCAAGTGGACTTTGCACGTGCAAGCTGAGTGACCAGCCCACATCTGTCTCCCTGCCTGTGAACCCCACACTGGGAGCTCTTTGTCTGTCAAGGCACTCACGCCCTTTTACAGAGCCCACACTGGCAGACTGCTCTCGCATGACACACTAACAAACCACCAGCCAAAGGAAAATATCTCGCAATCATTTCAGACCCTCTGGCTCAGCCACTGACTAAGCCAAGTGGCTACTAGCCATTGGCACTGCTGGGTGCATTCACAACCCACAGCACACTCAGTTCAGGCATGAAAAAAACCAAAAGCACCCATAGAGAAAAGGGCTCTCTGTCCCATGCCCTGAAGGCTGCATGGGAAAAAGGACAGCCCTGACATTTATAATTGAGTCCCAAATTTCCATAGCTATTCCTCTCTGTTCCACTCTTACCAGAGGCCAGAGCTCCCTGTGGGGAACCCCACTGAAGAGGTCAGTGTGAACACATTTAATGTCTTGATTGTACCAGCTCTCATTTAAGGCATCCAATGGTCAGTGTGTTTTAAGGGAACAGAGCACATAAGAAGTATGAAGGGGTTTGAATGACTTTGTGCTCCAGACTCAAATGAGCTGTTAAATAAGCCTATCACACTCCTTCCCTTGATTTACTCAGATTGCTCCCAGGATGTAAATGTTCACAGGTATTTAGACAATCTGCTTTCCACAGACAAAAATGAGAGACAGGTTCCCTGCTCCCAGGTTCTGCATCAAAGATGTGTTTAAACAAGGCTACATTCAGTCCTCACCACAAAGGGAAACCATGCTTTCTACAAAGCTGCGCACAGCTAGGACATGGGCAGGGGCAGGGTGGTTTTACAGCTGCTAAGACAGGAGAGATCATCATTACAGGTTTGTATTCCCTCTTGGTTTTTGCCTTCCTGCCTTCCTAACAACCTGTGCTATCTGCTCAGGACATGGTGAATGGGAACAAAAACACTCCCATAATCAGGGGCTGTTTAAACCACTGATGGTTTAACTGGCAAGATCAGAGGAGTAGCTGATCCCATCAGGTAGGGTGCTGGGAATGGGAGGTCTGGGCTCTGCACCCAGACAGCTGCAGTCTCATCATCTGATAAAGGTCCTCCCCATCTGCCAGCAAAGGCAGACATGCCCTTCTCACCATGTCAAGCACTGTTATGGATGGGCAGGCTCAGCGCATCATGGCACCACATAAGATCCAAGGCTATTCAACAGAAAGATCACAGGGCCAGTGAGAAACATTTCTCATCATGGATTAATTGTAAAACATAAGATTTCACATGATGATGTTAGGGAGGAAAGGTTTTGACCTCACAAAATTTAACCAGACCTAAGGCTGGGTTCAGAAGCATGCAAACTCTTACAAGATTTTGACACCAAAGGGTAAAGGTGTTGAGAGATTAGTCGTTTTTGCAAGTGACTCCTTGTCCATATCCCCATCTGTGTGACAAAACCAGAAAAACTTCACAAGTTCACCCTTTCCAGGCCATGGTGTCATATCCCTCACTGACTTCAGGAAAAGCTGTCTTAAAGAACAGACCCATCACTTCCAGCTTGAGGACAAACATGGGGGTCATATCTGAAAAGACAAGACCACTGGGTCAACAGCTCTCACACTCTTCATTTATGCTTTCATGGAAGCTCCATCGTGTGCTGGAAGGCCTTGGCTGGGAGATCCCAATGGCCAGCCCCAGAAGGGACAAACCCTCACAGCAGCATTGGCAATACAGGGAACCAACGTTCTGATCATGTTGATGCTGATTTTAAAATGATTGTACTACTTCCACTGGCTTTCAAATCACTGAATCACAGGTGAGGTCACTCCTGGCAAGGTGGCTATCCCCAGTAAAAGCACTAGAAAGCCCATATAAAAAGATCAATGCCTTTTATGTCTTACTATGATTTATACTTCAGACCATATAACTTTTACAGTTGCTGCCTAGTATGTGATGGATGCAGCTCTCTTAACAACCCACATATTTGTTTGATTTACTGCATCGGTCCAACATGTTATTTTCTACCTTGCAGAACAACCCTGCTTCTAGGAATCTGACTGCATGATAAGATCATGAACTAAATGTGTAGTTATCGTAAGAGACCACACATTTTACAGTAAAATTGAGAAAACTGATTATAGCAATCCCTCTGGAAACACGAATAATCACATGATAAGACAGTGCTAATGGGAATTTATCATCTCTCATCACATGTGAAGCTTAGAACAAAGCAGCAACGTGTGTGAACTGCATAGCTATTAATGCCAATGAATATCATATAAAAAGCTACTGGAGGCTATGAAAAAATGAGAGGAGGGAACCTGAAAAATCAACCTAAGCCAATTCAGTATGCTTCAACCAGCTTACACACACATATATATATATAACATTTGTAAATGTTACCCAAAATAACAGCCTCACATCCATCCATCCTATTCCCTCTCCATCTACACTATTTCATTCAAACTCCATGCCATTCTTTTATTTGTTCTCACCATCTTTTAGCACTGGAGAAGTCCAAGATCATGAGTATCTGAAGGGTATGTGCCTCTGCATGCCCACACATCTGCATCTACACATGCTGCCTCATGCACAGATTATTCCTAAACAGCATGAAGATCTGAAACACATTTCTCTTTCTCCCATACAAAAGGCACCAAAAACCTACCCACGCTATGTTCTATTTGAAGAAAATAACACTTGACTAAACTTAACATTTTTAAAGTTGTCTTGGGGAAGTGAGTGCCAAAAACCCAAAGTGACATGCACGTAGTTTTAACATGAATGATACATCTACATCCCTTAGGGTATCCTAAAATTACACTGCATCAAGCCCCATAAGACATATAAACCCCAATAGGTTAATGGTAGGTAGTGAACTCCTCTGTTCTATTGAATAATTGGCACATTTGCTGGCCTACCATATTTTCCACTGCCCTGTTTCATAGAGAGAAGCTTTCAGAAGATATTTGTTTTTCTTTCTAAATGAGAATAAAAGGAGATGGTTACAGGTAGGTGGCAGGAGGACAAGATGAGAGAAGCATCCTACATAAGTACCTGTATGAGTCCTCTGGTGAGCCTTTAAGTGGGAGCTCTTTGTGTAAACTTTCCGGCACCCATTAAACTGACAGCGATGAACCCTCTTCTTGTTTTCTGGGGATGCTTCTGTCCCTGTACCTCCTTGCTCACTGTCACTTTGCCCGCTTTTTATTGTCCCCGCAGTCGCTGTTGCTACACCCACTTTCACAGAGCTGAGTGAAGTTTTCTTGGCTACTAATTTCAACGTCACTGTGCCATCCACGGCTGAGAGAGTCTGTGGGGTTTTTACAAGGTGGCGGCTGAGCTCTGGAGAAGAAGGGGGGGTTAATGAGGTTACTGCATTGAGCTGGGCCTGGTTGACGGCTGTGTAGCCCTCTGTGGAAGAGCTGGTGGACTGCGAGCTGAGGCACGTCTCAGACAGCAGTTTGTCACGGGAGAGGATAATGTCCATGTTGGCGCTTTTGTCACATGTACTCGTCTCCACTGGTAAAAGGATGGGGTCCAGCCGTCGTATATTGTCCTCTGCATCTGGGGCTGAGGAGGCATGAAGGAAGCAGTCCAAATCCTCACCAAAGGTCTCAGAGATCTTCCGCGGCTCAGTCTGAAGGTATCGCTCCAACTCCAGGCATGTCTGCAGAAGGGAAAGGGAGAGGGGAGGGAGAGAAACTGCTGTTAGAGAGAGATTATGGCATAACTCCCACTGAGGGCAGGAGAACATGGTCCAGAGGCATTCCAAGACAGCACTCATGAACACCAACATTGTCTCCTCAGATGGTCACATACTGGGAGACATGAAGATTTGGCACTAGTCTGCAGCTGCTCAGAGATAGTCTGGGAATACCCACATATGGTAGCAGGTATTATACTAGAAGTGAAGATACAACAATCAGAAAGCATCTGTTACATTTTCATTAAAGTCTGGACATTGTTCCATGGGTACCAGGGCATTCCCAACTTTAAGTATAATCTGTCCAACAGTCACTTCCATATGAAACTACCCTAACAGACTCATCATCTGGCCATGTACAAACAAAAAGTCACCTCTCCAAATAACTGCTTCCTCTTCCTTCACAAACATTAACTTTCTCTCCAAATTTAACTCAGTGTAGTTGGCCAGGGCCCAATCTGTTCCTAAACCAGCACAATTCTGAAGTGTGGCATTTTAAGATAGGAGGCAGAAAAGCTTCCAGTGAGACCACAGCTTGTCTAAAAGGCCTGAGAGAAGACAAGGTGACAGAAAAGAAGGGATCTACTGACAGTTTTAGAGGGAGTTTTGGCACATCTGGTCAAATGATCTGGTGTACAGAACACCAGACTTGCACACAAATACACACACAGCCCTGATTAAAAAGGAGGTGAAGTTGCAGTCAAAGAGGAGGCCACATAAAAACGTGTTCCTGCACCTCCACAGCAGTGATCACCAGCACAGTAATGGGATGAGCCTCCTACGTGAATATGCCTTACTGTGAAGTGCCCTGAGCCTGCCCCAATAAAGCCTCCAGGCACCAAAGCACTGCCCAGTGTTCTCCATAGCCAACAATATAAACTTTTATTGTTTATAGAGAACCATTTGCTGTAGTTTCAGGAGCTTTTAATGGAGTTTATTAGCATTGTTTTTCATTTCTTGCAGCCTGAAAGGATAGCTGGCTTAATACCACCACTGTGCTTTCACAGGACTTGGAGAAAGAGACATTCTAACTAATATATTTTAGAAACCTCTAAAAACTACTCCTCAGAGAACACTTCTAGCAACATTAAGAAAGGGGTTTTAGTCAAAAATTTTCAGTCTATGGGAGCTGGTGACCCAACCACATCTCAATCTGGAGAGCCCAGCATCTGATCGGGAAATAAAAGCTTCATATGACCAGAGGAGAGACAGAGACTTCTGCCTTCTGAGTACAAAGGTCCCATCAACATGAATGTAAGGAGACCCCACTCACGGCTCTCTAGGAACTGCCAGGTAATTTGAGATGATTACTTTTAAAGCTCCCAGGAAACAGCACTGTTGGTTGCAGATAAAATGTGGTGGTATGACTTTGCAGTTCACAACAAAATCTGCCACACAGTTACCTGTTGTTTCTTTTTTAAATAATAGCTGATTATAGATCTGAGTTTAGAGATGCACAAAAAGAACAGAACAGAATTTAAGCAGGTGAGGCATGCTGTACTTCAGCACTGTACGTTGTATCAGAGGTTTGAGACTGTCTGTGCACAGGCCTGGGGGTGGGACATTTATCAACTGTACTTGCCTTAAGCAACCTTTCCATTTTCTTTATAAGGTGCATTTCTTGGACTATGAGAAACAGCTTTAGCTGAGAATCTGGTCTCTCCCCAGATAAATCCTAATGGGTTTTGGGAGAAGCTTTCCAACATGCCACATACTCTTTCAGTAATAATCCCCACCACCAGGAGAGGTAATGCTTTTGAGTTCTCCACATCATGTAATTTGGGCTTTCTGGTCAACTTAGCCTTCATCCAGTGGGGCAGAAACAGGTTTAGGGGCCCAATAAATAAAAGGCTTCCAAAGGAAAGAGCAAGCATAATCACAAATTAGGGTGAAAAGGGGGAGGGCAGCAGCAGGGAGGAGAGACAAGGATTCAAGGCCATTAAATCTGATGACAGTGACATGAAATTTCAATTGCTGTGGGATCAGAAAGCTGCATGCCAGCTCTGGGCTGCCCGTGGAGGGGAGGCGAGCAGGAGGTGCTGCTCCTTTAAGGCATCACTACCCCATGACAACAATAGTGGGCCTGACAGTTCTTCCAGCTTCACCATTAATTTTCCATAAAGAGCAGTTTCTCGATGAGCCCTTTTCAGGCAAAGCCTGATGCTTCACAAACCTGTAATTATTCCTGGCTCCCCCCTCCCGCAGCCACTGCACCTGTGCCATTTCAAGACACCAGCTGGTCATGTCTTTCCTTCTGCCTCTGAAATCCAAAACCAGTGGATCAAGCCCATCTCCCCATAGAAGGGGGGAGAAAAACAACTCAAAGAAACAATATAATGCAGTCCCTCCCTCCCACCCCCCTCAGCCTCTTCACCAAGTCAATAGCAGGGAAGAGCCTAGCAACGCTGAGCCAGAAAAGCCCTGCACCTAATCTGCATGGCAGACAAAGCCTGCCGAGGGGTTATGGCCACAGCCCTTCCCTTACCTCCCGCCAGGGCCCTACCTGCTGCTGCTTTTTTTTTTTGATGGCAGAAACACAGCATCTTTCCCCATATGCACTACCCAGCTTACGCCAAGTACTTTATGCGACCTTCTCTCCTTCTGGTCCAGATCTCCCAGGGAGTGTGAGCAAGGGTTTAGAAACCAGCCTGCTTTCTTTACTCCTTGCCCTGGCATGACAATTTTTAGGCCAGTTAAGCCCACTGCCTTGTCTTGAGCTCTGACCTGGAGAAACCAGTCAGGCTGAGACCACCAAGGTCCTCACTCCTGCCTGGTGGACCACCAAGAGAGGCAGGAAGGTTCTCTGGTCTCCATTCCCACAGAGCTATTTGACAGTGAGCACACCAAAAACTACCTTTTTTTCTTTTTTTAATTTTTTTTTAATGGCAGGAGCAGGATATTGACCACTATCCACAGAGAGACAAACCCAAACTGCTGAATTTAGATGATGGCAAACCCCTATAAATCTCTTACTTCCACTACCAGCCTGGTAGGAAAACAGTTCAAGAATATCTCAGACAGAAGTGAGCTGCTCTTGTCATGCTCTTATCAAAGTTCTGTTCTGCTGGATGTCCAGCTTCCCCTTCACCACTTGTGCAAGAGAAGGGAGCTTTGTGTAAGAGATGGAGTGTGTCACATGTCACATGAAGTCCAACTACTCTTTAGTTGCCACACTGAGGGCAACAGGGTGGGTATTAAACTTTCTTACCCAGTGCCTGTATGATACACAGCAACGAAGACTTAAAAAATTGCCAAGGGAAGAAGATGGCTCCCTTCAGAAACAAAAGAACATCCCTAAGACTGCTGCTGGCTGTCAAGCCAGTTTCACTGGCTAGGGATAAAAAAGTGTGACCCACTAATTCAACCCATCTGCCCTAATTAATGAGGGTCATTCTCCTTGCACCTTGTTGCTCAATTGAACCAGTTAAAAGAAATGATTATTCATGGCTGATAAATAATAGGATGTGACTTTGTGAGATCCCACATACTTGAAGCAAGCCAGATAGAAAAGGACAGCAGTCTGGCATGTGGACAATCTTGTCAAGGCCTTGGTCTGATTTTTCAATTTCAGATACAACTACAAGAAGACTCACTTCCCCAGCAGAGGAACATTTCCATCACCTGCAAGAAATGCTGTGTGCTCCCTGCCAGTAACTCAAAACATCTCTTTGCTCCCCATATTATACTATCATCCAAGTCCTCTGGGGCACGTGTAGTGGAAGAATACATGTAAACTGCACACCATGACACTTTCATGTGCAGTACCAGATCCTTCACACAGTACAAGGCAGCTACTGTAGAGCTGTCCTATGCCTGCTAAGGACTTACTTCTTGTTAGTGCTTTCAGAGTTTGCAGTAGCACTGGCCCAGGAAAATTCAGTGTTCAGTATGTTTGTCAGTTGAGAAAGATATGACCTCTAATCTAGGTGTACTCTTACCTCTAAAGCTCATCTACTGAAAGTAAAGATTATTTACAAAACACATTGAGTACGGTCACCACTGTGAAATACAACACAAGAGAAATCCAGCGTGTGCCTCTGACAGTAGAGATGTGATACGTGTGTACCATTTTCAGCAGAGCTTAGTACTCACCTAGCTCTACAGCCAGCAGAAATCAAGATAGTTTCGCTTCTAACTGCAACAAGACAAACCCCAGACTCTGAAATCCCTCCCAGACTTGCCAATACTTGATTTGGTTCAGAGTCTATATTTTATGGTGTCTATCAGCTATCCAGATGAAAGTTCAACCCAGAACATTCAAAACCCAGACATGAAGGAGCTGGAGTCACCACTCATGGTGCTGATGTTTGACTTCATCTCTCTCCCAGAGAGGAACCAGGAGGAAGGTTCTAGCTGGGACCACCATCATCATCAGTGTGCCAAGCCTCAAGGCAG
Source organism: Erpornis zantholeuca (assembly GCA_013400515.1). NCBI lineage: Eukaryota > Metazoa > Chordata > Aves > Passeriformes > Timaliidae > Erpornis > Erpornis zantholeuca. Next base: position 351,866 of record VZTN01034363.1, on the reverse strand, counting down.
TGTAGGCACCCAATAGAGAACAGTCTCCCCTTTAGAGAACAATGGGGGAAAGATGCTCAAAGGCCAGGAGCCTTCGGAGGGACACAAGTTAAGCATCTGGGTTCAGGTCCAGACAGCTCTGGAAAACCTAATTCCATCTGATGAACCAAACTACACTCCCAGTTCTCAGGGTGTAAATCTAAACTTGCTCCAATGAATTGCAAAGAACTAATCTTCGTTGACAATGATGTTGTGTACTGGAATTTCAGCCACACATACAGACTTTTTTAAAATACAGGTCACTTGAGAAGCACCTGTCCATGCTGTGAAGTCTTCAAAGCACTCAAACTTCCGGGCATTTTGCACAGTTACACACAGAACAATATGGCAATAATAAAGTTCTGCCAAGGGTAACAAAAAAGCCCAGACACTTATAATAATTTGAGGACAGAACATCAGGGAAGACACCTCAGAAATATGTTCACTGAGTTCCTCTGTTTTATTGATGCCGAAATATTTTATAAAATCTTGATTCTGAATTTTTCTAGCAGATCATCAGAAGTTCTTATCTGGAAGTGCTAGTTACTTCTAAGTGCCATTTTACTGCAGATATAATTGGACATCAAGCACTGGACTTGGAAGTTATCCAAAACCTAATTAGGAAGTTGGATACTTAGATCAGGCTGTGACAGAAAATGAAAATGTCGAATGTGGCTGACAAGCAGGTATGATCCACCAGGTTTGTTTACAATACTTGAAAGGATTCTCTTTGTAATTTACACAAGCAAAGCGGAATTATAAACACAATAGTGAAGGCCAAATTTCAACTTCCATCGTGATCCCATTGCTTTCTACTGGCATGTAAAAGAGGGGCCTCATCTCCAAATAACTGAAAATCTCAAGACTGCATTGGAGGAGAAACTGTCTTCAACCTGAAGACAACCCAAAACAGTAACACTAAGGTCAGTGCCATAGCAGTTCACTCACTCTCAGAGCAAACAGTGGCACCAGGTGCAGTGCCCTGTATCAGTGTCATTGTGCAGCAAAACAGCAAAAGCTCTGAGCAACACTGACACTTGCATTGCTGATACCACAGGCAGAAATTGAACTGGAGGTTGTGGGGCAGCCCTGAAGTTAAAATGAATAAGAGATTCAAAACTTCCCTGCCTTCCCTGAAATACCATGCTGTTTTTTATCCTTAACCCTAAAACAAGATTTGAACGATGGATCTTCTTCCCACTGCCAAAAGCCTTCATTACTTCCTGAACAACAACAACAAAGCCCAATACTCTTGCCCATCTATTCCAAGATTGTCATCTGTTCCCACCCAGCTGCCAAAACCTCCAGCTTTTCCTCTTGGCAAATTTTACAGGGCAGTTGCTAGTTGCGAAAAAGCTGCAGCACATCAGAAGCTTAACATTTGGGACAGAATAAAATAAACAGAGTTTTCATAATAAAATGAGTAGTTTTGCAAAATACACTTGGGAAAAATGGAAAACCTCAGCCTGAAATAAATGTATATAAGAAAAGGTTTCAGGTGATAGCAAATAATTGCTATTGCAAAGGTTTTAAGACAAAACTAGTCTCGTGCCAGCACATCTTCCCTATATATTATATAGTTCATTGAAAAAAAGAGAGCTAAAACCACTTTTCAAGTACAACAATAAGATACTTATTGACAGCTAACTTGTGGTAAATATTTGTATGCATGTTCTTAATCTCTTGTATATACGAAGCAAATCAAGTTAACTGGGTGCTCAACAAATAGGATTTTGCCAAGTACAAAATGCAGGCACAGGCACAGTCAGCAAAGAAAGATCATATGATATGCAAAGACTTGATTTCCTGCAGTAACTTCACCATATGCCTGAGGCATGAGGCCAGTCCTCCCTAACACCCTCTGAATGGGTCACACCAGCCACTAGAGTCTGAAATGGACAAGTCTATTAATTCTTGACTCCCCTACACAGGACTAAGGTCTCTGTTTGCTAATTTCTTCAGTACAATAATGGCTGGTGCCCATTCTCCCTCTTGGTTTCAGCCCAAAGAATGAACCGTTAAGGAAGTGTATTTAGCCAAACCAGCCCATTCACTGTTATTCATGCACAACAGCACTCTCAATAAACTCTCCTACCATGACCCAGATGGCTTTCTCCCTGGATCTTCTCCTCTTATACTTCTCCAGAGTACAAGAAATACTGAAATCAGAAGCCTCAACAGCATTCAGCAAAGATAACTTTAAAGTACAAATGTGGATATAAAGGACAGAATCACTACCTTCATATAAACATGATTCATTTTACTGTTGCAGGGGCATGATATAACCAGGGTTATCAAAGATTTTAATCAGACTCTAAAGCTCAAAAGATCAAAATCAATTTTACCATAAATTAGCAATTTTCACCAGCAGAAATGGGTGGTGACAAACGTCTCAAATAGAAAAAAAGTCTGAAGCCATAACTCTAACCAAGGAGTCAAAATCCGGCTTTGTTCCCTAACTTCATGTTAATGAAATACATATTTATCTAACAAGTATTCTTTCAAATGGACAAGCCAAATTTATTCACCAAAAATCTGTGGTATTTGGGCCTTAAGCATAGAGAATTTCAGTGCACTAGTTGTGAGATACTGAACAAAGGACTGCAGCTAAGCATGGCTGAATTTGATAGGCATCTAGATAGAAAAAAAAAGGATGAAAGAAATCTGCAAACACTGAACCAGGGCTTTGGAGGGCTTTTGTTATTTTTTCTGACTGTTTAATAAAGATAGAAAAAATATCTGCGACCAGTCACAACAACAAAAAATAGCATCAATGTCAGCAAAGGATTAAGGATAGCCAAATGAAGAATTCAAAAGTGCAAGCAGTCCATTGTGCTAGTATCAAATACAATAAAAGCCATGTGTGCTTGTACACCACCACATACCCTGCATGCTGCCATGCAGTCAAGACAGCAAGTAGCCATACAATGACCATTTGAAAAATTATATATAGAGTGTTTCAAAATGTTTCTGAAGAGAGCATTTCTTTATATAACAACCTTGGATGGCTTTGAGTGAGCTAGCTAGTGGTCCTCACTGCAAACTTTTCTCCAAACTTCATCAAGCATGTATTTAACCTGTTGTTGTCCAGTTTGGAAGCAGCTTTAGTTCAGTGTTATAAACAGCAAAAAAGCACAATTAGCTCCTTGAACTGCCAGTCCTAGCTCCCACTGAAATCAAAGGATCAGGTTCAAAGCATGCCCCAGAGTGTGGTAAACTTCCCACAGGAAATGGATACACAAAAGCAAATGCTGACGACTGTGGAGTGTACAAAGCAGAGCAATATTTTAGGTCTCAATCCTCAATTAAGATTTATCCTTAGAAAGTACTGCAGTGGGGTTACACAGCAGAATTGGATTCCTTGTAATTACTCTGGTTAGGTTCGTGAGTGAAAAAATGTACTCTTTAAAGATGTTTTATTAACATCCAAAGATATCTTAACATTTCCAACTCAACAGCTGATGCGAACGTATACAGCAGTCACGTCGGTGCACTCTCGGGCAACAGCATATCCATAAGCACAGTCTGTCACAATTAGCTTATTAAACCAAACCTGGAGATGTGATCAATACACTCAATACACAGAATGTTTCGTAAGAGTCCTGGGTTGTGAGTCATCTCATATGCTCTGACCTAAAAATACATTAAGCGAGAGGATGCATAACCCTGAATTCCTAACCGAAAAACGTGCAATTCCTCGTATTGACTTCGCATGATCAACATTCTTGTGCTGGGACTACTGTGTCTACTCTGTACATGACGCCCATTCATTATCACATCTCAGGACTCAAAAAATCTTTTGTATGTTCCCTTTCATATTATTTTTGGCTGTGGGGAGGAAGAGGTGGGGACCTGTCTGGGAAACAGGAAGCAGGAGGAAGGAGGGGAATGTGTAGTAGAATAAGGGCAGAACAAAAAAGAATAAAAGAACATTTATACCATTTCTAAATGATAATAAACATATAGGACCAAAGCCTGCCTCCAGCCATGTGGGGAGCAGTGGGTTGTTTGGCTGAAGTTTAACTTTATTGGGAGCACAGCAACTGTCCAAGCACATTTACAAAAAGCCATTTGCTGCTTTTTTCTTTGATTTCTTTCTAATCATTTGGGCAATTTGTTATCTTACAACAGCAAGAAGATGCATGTGCTACTGTGATAAATATGCCAAACTGGGCAAGGAAAAGAGAAGACAACAAACTTGAGTTTCACTGTTGCACCAAGACAAAAAAAACTCAGACTAGAAACAAAGTGATGGGAAGCACAACCAGATTCTCAGCTGGGGTAAATCAGCACAGAGCAGCCCTGATTTCATGGTTCCTGTTTACATCAGCTGAGGACCTTGCCAACACTCAAAATCCATGAAATGCTGCTCTTGATTAGCACCACTTAACTCTGTACCTTACATTAAACAGAATTTGACATGTTTTTTGATGGCTGGAGATGGTTATTTTCTATTACAAATCTTGTCTACTTTATTAGGGACGGTGTGACCTAAATGGAAAAATAGGAAGAATTTAAAAACAACAACTCTCAGATATCCTGATGCTTGGATTTGTTTCTTTTATCCTCTTTTCATTTTGGGTCATCTATATGGGGTATTCACAAACTGGTTTCTGCCACTTCTAGGCCAAAGTTTTCATCATCTGTGGACAGAAACAACACCCTTCATGCTTGACTGTCCCATTGCAGGTAAATGTGTATCTCACTTTAAAGCCAGGCGCCTTCCAAAGGATGCTACTTTACAGTCAAAGGTGATTTTCCATTGCTTTTCATTTCTACACTGCTCTGCCAAGGCTCTTGTTCCAAAACTCTTACCCACCAGGGATTTTGATCAGCCTCAAAATCTCACAGGCAGTGCACTCAGGCTGTTACACACCCTGATAAAAGCAGCATGGTCCTCTTTAATAGCAATTTGTGAGAGCACATTGGTAAAGAGCCTGCCAGTATTGGCTCAAACACTCAGCAGCAACCCAGGCAGCCACTCACAGGCATCTGAGATCTGCATCCCCAAAATGCATTAGATCAAAAAAAAGAGAGGGGATCTGGCACAGCCTTTTGTGGATATCATCAGCAACTCAAGGTGCGCTATCAGAACTGGATGAGGCACTGCTCACTCCTCGTGAAAGGATCACAGATCAGCCTCATGTCAGCTCCCAGTGTACAGTACTGGCTGCACATGGCACTCGAAGACAGGAGATCCTGTTAAGAGCCCTGACATTTTTTAACTTGAGAAACAGGCAGGTCAGACCCCAGCTGCTCAGAGCCAGCACACCTCTGTGAGCCAATTGACACAACCACAGCTCGCACACGGGCTCACTTTCTTCAGTCTGTTGACTGTGGACACCCACCCAGTTGTTATGATTTTAATATGCTGCAATATGAAAGTGCTATTTCAGGACAAAGTTATTAATAGCAAAGCAGCCAGAAAATAGCCTAGAAGGAATGCAATGTTTTGGTATTCCTGGAAGATAGGATGACTTCCCAGCATCCAAGAAACCACCAGGGTTAATTCAAGTTTCTGTGCACAAGCCTGTCTTTTGTCACTATATGATAAGGCATCATGACATACCTTCGTAGGAATGCTCTGTATGGGTACCTGCACACTGCAGCAGTCCAGAGACTACAATGCACAAAGGCCCTAAGGGTGGTACTTTGTTACTGTAAGTAGGCTGGTGAAAAGCAGAGGATGGGTGCTGTGAGAAAGCATCAGCAGAAACAGGTTAAGAGAAGCTCTACTCTTCCTGAAGGACAAGGATGGGACAGAACCTGTTTAACCCTTCTCAAAAACCTGTCTGACTCCAGGACATCAGAGAGGCTCTAATTTTCAACCTCTCTTCCCCTGTCAGCACTCTCTCCTTCCCTTGTTTATTCATACTGCATTTCCTCAGCAACACTCTTTACTTGGGCAGGAGCCTCAGAGTCAAGGCAAGTCACTGTCCCTTCTCAGGTTCTCTTTTAAACCTTCCATTTCTCCTAGCAAAATATCCTTGGAAATGTACTGGAGAATACTGTGGAAAACACCAGACCCTACCTCGTTTGAGTTGGCACCTCTCCCCCTAGAATTAATTGGGAGGGTTCCCAAATTAATTCCAGGCACATCACTGAGCACAACACTCAGCACCACCTTGCAGAGATGATACCACAGGAAGGCATCTCTCCACTGGCAAGGCTCTTGGCATCCCTTCTGCCTGCACCTACACTGCTGAGAGTCTCTCCATAAGGCTTTCTGCTTTTCAGCCCCATTCTTAAGTATCCTCCTTGAGCAAACCAAATGAAACTCAACATTGCATCTTTCCCTGAGAAGAAAAGGCCCAAATGATGATGCCAGGAACTGGAAGATGTCATGTTCACAGCACTACAGCATTACCCACTAACCTACCATAGAGAGCTCCAGCTCCCTACTGAAAATGCATTGCAGGGAACTGTGGTCCCTCACCATGCTCCGAAAAGGAAACAAACAAAACCCATTTACCAACAAGGACAAGAGAAAACATATTGTAGTCATTATAAACCCAGCAGTGGACATGTTATCTAGCATATTTCCAACCCAGACATTTAAAAAATGGAGCTAGTTTACCTTAAGTATCCTATTTTCCCCAGTTTCCCTTTTCCACTCTATTTAAAGTCCATACAGCATCTCCCAAGATAAGCCTGCCTTTTTGGGCACTCCTTATACCACTTATACCACTCCTTCCCTCTGTTGTCTTCCTGAGATGTGATTGAAGTCTCTAATGTCACAGCTTGAAAGACTACAGCCAGGTTCTCTTGGCATGGTTTGCAGGGAGGGGACAGGAGGGAACTGAGGAAGGACAGCCTCTCCAGCTGCAGGAGCTGGGTCCTCTCATGGTACAGCCAATCCTTCCTAGCATTTTGTTTATCATTAACACTGTTTAACTAAAGTTTTTTTTAGTAACTCTCAAAGGTGTAGTCTGCAACCAGCTCTTGTCCTCCCAAACACTTCAGACCTCTGTCACCATGCTTTGTACAATCCCTGCAATAGCAAACACAAAAATTATGTTCCTCCAAGTGCAAATTACAGCTGTGAGGAACTGCAATTTTACTTTGGTTATAAACATAAAAAGGTAGCCTTTATGGTGGGAGAGGAGCCGCATGTGCGACCACAGGCTGAGTCTTTGCTTCACTGGGAACATTCCTGGGAGCACTCTTCTGCTTCACCTCCAGCCAGCTCTGCTTCCCAAGGAGTTGCACTTCCCAAGCAGTGCATGATATCAGAGCTCAAGGGAAAGCCCAGATGTGTCGTGGTGGCTGAGGCTGCTGGAGGAATCTGCTTCAGATCCTGCAGCCCAGGAAATGAGACTCAGAGAGAGACGGAAACACATTCAAACTGTGTTTCTTTAGCTACAGCCAGCACTATCGGCAGCCTATGCATTTAGGATAATTTTCTGGGCATGTCTTTTGACTTGGTTGTCACTCTAAGCCTCTTCAGGATACATGGCAGCATTTCTGAACACATGAGCACTCCTCAGAGCACCTTGGAGGTGCTCTGTCACCAGAGCAAGCTTCAAGGGATTTCCTCCATTTCAAGCATCTCTGACCCTTCCCGGCTCTGCAGATGCCCCATCACTACCCAGCACCAAGCTCCTGACACCTGTCAAAGAACTATGATACCAAATTGCTCCTCCAAGCTCCTGAGTACCCCCAGGCATTTCAGTCCTCCTCTCAAGCTTGCTAATGTGGCCCTTCCCTGCCATGAGTAATGATGCATTCCTGGAAGCAAAAATTGCATTAAAGTCTTTACATGTGACATAAGAGCTTTCCTTGCCTCATACCATTTTTACTCATAAATATAATATCAAGGTGATCATGTTCTTCTCAGACTACTCAGAGTGTTCTGTAAGTAAAACCTGCAATTGGCAACTTATCAGATGGAAAAATAAAAGCCACATTCATTTTCTCCCTACACTTAAAAATGACCATGTGCAGTCTCTGAAGCAGTCTAATCTTTTTAACAAGGTCATGAATATCAGCTGAGGGCAAAGGAGGAGAAATAAAACCCTCCTGCACATGTTTTCCTTTCTGTGGTGCTTTCTTACTCATGTTTTTCTCACTTTCTAAGCAAAAAGGAAGCCTCTCCGGTTCCCATCACACCATGTTTATCCACATTCCAGCAACCAGTGGCTGCTCCTCCAGGTGCTGTCCAAGGGCAAACAACTGGATTTTGCCACAACACAATTTGAACTTGAGCCACATCCAGCTGTGAGTGGGAGTGAGGTGAGAGCCCTGTGAGAAGCAGTAATAGCAGCAGTGGATGGTGGGACACCATGAAGTCTTTCGAAAATGTGGCTCCTGCAGGCTTAGACAAAAGCACAGCACACCCTTTGCCTAGTGAAAGGCCTGGAAAATGCACTTTGGGAGGCACAGCCTTAGGAATCAGAATAAATCCTCCCAGATGTCCCTGGTGACAAAGCAGCCCAATTTGATCAATACAGCAGCATTATTAACACTGCGCTGCCTTACATGAGGATAGTCATATGTTCTTGCTTCTGCTGAGCGTGGGGGAAGGGGTGCAAACTCCTACAGCAATTCACAGGGGAAACATCTCTCTCAAAATCATTAAGGCTGCACGAAGAATCTCTTACCCATTTTCATGGAAGCTGCTTTTTTGGGAGCTGCTTTTTTTGCTTTTCTGCCTCACTAGTATTGATCAAGCTCGGGTGGGATCCTAGAAATAGTATGTGCTTTATGGTTTTCTCAAAAAGAAATCTTGTTTTTAACAACTTAGGATCTCTATCTTCAGGCTTTTGTTTCTGCAAATACCATGAATACCCTTCATTGTGGAGGCTGGGTATAGACAGATAAATGTAGGTGGTTAACAACAGAAGGTAGGACTTAATGCTTAGAAAATTTTTTAAAATGAATATGAGAATTAGCTATTAAGTGCATTTGGATTTAAGCAGAAATATTAGGAGTAAAAAGGCCTATCTCTCTGTATATAGATACACATATGTATCTTGCTGCTGCTCCTGAGCCCCAGCCAGAGTCATAGCCTTTCTGAGTCTAGCTCTTGACAAACACAGTTACAGATAGTCCTAGTAATTCAAGAATGGCAAGAGAACGGAACACAAAGAAAAACCATCCTAGCTAATCACCTGCTTAACCACGGCCAACAAATCTGAGAATTTTGTGAAAACTAGTCCTGTGTGTGCCCTATGATGAGTTTGCAGAAAGCTAAAGAGGTACCACCCCTGGGAGAAAACATACCAGAGAAACTAAAGGCTAAGTGGTAGTAATGGCATGGGAGGAAGAACTGACTAATAATAAACAAAGGCTGGCACGTGGCCTTTAAAACCACGAAAAAGACCTTCTTACCCACAAAGAGAGGTATCACCCACTGCTGAAAAAAAAAAACTACCTCAGAAATGGTGCATCAGCACCAGCCATCTTTCTCCAGCACTCATCTGGGACAACACATTGTCAAAACCAGAAAACAATAGACTTGTTTCCTCTTCACTGGGAAGAAATCCTACTGTTCTTTCCCTCTGCCACCTCTCCACCAAAAAAATCCTATACCAAGAAGGTTAAAAATGCTGAGTTTGAGCACACCAGGCCACCTCCACACTGTGTCTGGTAAGTGTTTCTCACCAGAGTGTGGTGCTGCTTCAGAGCTGCTGGCACAAAGTTCTTGCTGAAAGGGGTGCTGCAGAAGTGTCTAGACAGACTAAAATTAAAAAGAACAAATTATATGACACTGCCCACTGTCTGCACAGCAGGGCCAGATTCTCAGAGGGAGGAGTAAATAGGTGGTGCCATAATCGTAGCTAGTGGAGTCATCTTAATTTAAACTGAGCAAGGATCCGGCCCAGAAAAATATTCCTGTAAACTTTGCAGCCAAAAATTCCTCTGCTAGACCGCATTCCACCAGTTAAACTGCCAGGGAAGACAATTGCAGGAATAATTTAATTAAAATGGAGATCAGGGAGCTGGTATCCTTTTCAAGCTCTGCTCCTGACTTCCTCTCTCCAACAACTGAGAGCTTGGGTGTCCCAGTTTCCCAGCCTGTAAAATTGGCATGCTACAGCTTCTCTGCTTTCTGAGGACAACGGCTGTAAAGCATCCTATCTGTTCAAAGCCTAACCATCAAATGAAACAGATATCTGAATGCTCGAAACCTTTGGGTCTTGGATGAAAAGGCATGTATTTTTCTCTGCTGAAACAGCTCTGTCGTTGCTCCTGGAAAATTTGATCTTCAAAAAGGCAACTTGCAAGTCTTGCTTCCAAGATTGTAGGTGTCGGGTTCTCTGACTTATTGGGGTACTGCTAAGGATTTTTGCTGCTCAAACTTGCCATCACAATTCTGGTACTGAAGTAAGAGTTAGGCAGAGAGTACTGCTTTCCCACAGTTTTATCATTCATATTTTATTTCTGAACTTCAACTTTTGTTCTGATTAGCATCTGGAAGGACAGTGAATTTTCTGCATATTCAACTCTTTCAGGAAGTCATTAGATGAAAAAATACACCCAGGATGTAGACCAGCACAAACACATTATCAAGTCATAAGACCGGTGCCACATGATGTCTCATTGTAGCAGATCCTTTGTTTTCGTTTCTTAATTTCTGTTAAAACATTTGGCTTTTTACATGCTGGTCTGCAGAATCATAAGCAATGGCACATAGTTTAGGACCTGTTTTTTTACAGTCCTCATGTTCCACATAAAAATCTCTCACAGATACCCACAGCTTGAGAGCTTTTTGAATAAAGGGGAGGTCGATTACAGTTTCTGAGAGCTTTCACAGAGGCAGAACCAAGCAAGAACCCCCAGAGCTCCGCTGCCTGCAGCCAGCTGTGTGCCTCACTGCTATTTGATGAAGCCCAACTGTTTTGTTATAACCCCAGCAGACCCTGCATGGAGCCAGCAGCCTCCCTCTGCACAGGAAGGAAAGGGAATCACCCATCTTCTGAAACGCCAGGGAAATATTTCTTTGTCATGCAAGCAGCCCAAGCTGACTCAAAGGAGCAGAGATGGGTAAAAGCAGCACAGTGGACAAACACAGCGGGAAGGTCCAGAGTCCAGGGTGTCCCAAGCAAAGGGAGAGCACCTCGCGGCCTAGAGCAGCTGAGGTTTATGAGTCCCCCTTTCATCCCTCCCCTGGCTCAGGCAGGCTCCTCTGAGGAGGGCTTTGGCAAATCCTCCTTTAAGGTGCACGGCCAGGGTGCAGGGAGCCACACAGCTCAAGGCCACCACAGTCACTCACCACAGTAGATGGTGGCAGAGCGGGGGGACCATCCAGAGGGACGACAGTGGGACCCCACTACTGACCACACAGCATTTTGGGCAAGCTGCTCCCTGCCCACATTGTGAAGAGAAGGGTAGAGGAGTGCTGGGTGGGCACCCAGTTTCAAGGGGTCCTTAGCCTTTAACTATGGTCCAGGTTAAACACCATTTCACATCCATCAACCACAAAGCCAGTGGTCTTTAATAACTAACCAGCATACAGATACTTTTTCCCAAACGAAGGTCAACAATGCACAGCAGCCTTAACAGCTTTTCCCAATAGTAATACCACCCCATGGTTATATTTGTGCTTTTAGGCTCTTTGAAATGCTGAGATCTTTCATAACTCACTGTCAAAACTGAGCACTTAGAACCAGCTACCATCAAGTCAAGTCATCAACACCAATTTGACTTCAACCCATTTCAAGTCTGTTTCATTAAACAAACACAAATTTGGCATCATTTTTTTGTTTCCCTTTACTCTGATGGATCACAGCCCTTGTTATAAAAACATGTTTAATAAAAACAAATTGGAAAACTAAGGAAACTCATAAAAAGCTCTGATCATGAAGAAAAGCAGGGGAAAGGGCTTAAGGAGGAAATGTTACATTTTTCTGTGATGCCAGCAGAAAGAGGCAGTTTATTAAGAAAACCACATAGTGGCAGGAAATAAATCCTTGGGACTGAATTTGGAAAAACACAAATTAATGCATTTATGGAAGAAACAGCAACACAACATGCACACCTAACACAAAGCAGAGATCCAGTAAGGCTGACAAGAGTCCTAGAACAGATAAGACACAGACAAGACCGATACAGCTTTGAGGACACATTCTAAGCATCTGATACACAGGAAAACTGGAAGGAACAGAGAGATGGAAAGTATGACAAAACTCAAAGGCACACGCACCTTTATTACTATTTATCATGTCTGTTCTGCAGTCAGAATTGTAATCTCTAGTCAATGAGCAGGGGTCTCATTTCACATTTAGATTAAAAATCCTTGAAATAGTTAATATAGATGAAGACGGGGGAAAGCATCACAGCTATGAACAGGGTGAATCCAAACAAAGCAACAGACTTGCTCATAGAGAAGAGAGAGAATATGGGAGGAGGAAGACTTGGGCAGCAAAAGAGAACAGTCTTGTTAGATATTCCTCCCCTAAATTAGGTTTTAGCACAGGCTTCCAAGGAACACAAGGCTTCACACCAGGTGGATTTCAAAGGACACTTGAAGCACCACTAAGGCATACATTAAGAAATGGCACCTAGGGAGAAGAATTTCATGATCTAACAGTGCCAGTATCCAGAATTTGCTTGTTTGTTTCTGGGCCAAATCTGCTCATGTGCAGTTTACTGCTGCTGGATGAAGACAGGAAGGAAAATTGCTTTTCATCATGTGCACCCTGCTCTTGAATCTCATTTGCCTTCAAAATTAACCAGTAAAACCCACTTGCTGAACACAAGGTCTTCTCTGACCCTTCTCTAACCTTGGAAGCCAAGCTGCAGTGAGAATGTGCCCTTCCCCCACTATGACATTACATGACATGGCACAGACTTGCTTCGGATTCCAGCCAGAGCAGGAGGAAGCCCCCACTTCCATGAACCTGGTCTCTCCTCTGAGACGCATTTCCAACCTGACACACAGTACACATGTGATGGATTCTCCAAATGAAATGTGCCTGGCCATCCATATGTGCACACTCGTGACTCATGTTTCCACTACAGCTTTTCAACATCATTAAAACAAAGTAAAAACACCTTAAAGAGGACTTGTGTACAGAAGTGGATTTTAATGTCAAAAAAGGCCATTCTTATAATTTAGTCTCACCTCTGGATGACACAGTTCACTGAAGTGCACAAAGAGCTCCCTCGAACACTCATTTGTAACCACTTTCTGGTTGGTTTCCACTGTTAGATATGAAAGTCTGAGGGTAAATCAGAATGAGAACCTTCCTTCTATCCATGCATTGAGACTTTTAAGAGACCTCTCTCATCTGTCATCATTTCACAGATGGGTATGACTGTCCTGGGAGCAGCAGTGCCTACACCAGACATTATCCTACCTTGCAGTGTTGGGGAGGCCACATTTAGCTCTTAGAAACATCTTCTAGTTCCCTCCCACACCCACATTTTCTTCATTTATAAAACCAGTGAAAACAAATCATGCTTCATCCTCAGTTTTATACAGGGCAGCTCAGGACCTCTCATTCCTTCATGGAAAGAAAATTTCTTTCTGTACAGTTTCCATTATTTATTAGCTGAAAGTCGGGGGAGAAATGGTATTTATAGGATGCCTAAGGCTATGCTCACTATAAAACAGAATAAGTCAATATAGCTAGAGCACAACTTAGTGGCCTATTGTGCAACATTTTAAAAAATGTACTCTCTCATTACAGCATTTGAGGATATCTCCTCCCCAACATCAGCGAAAATGCATTTTTGAGAGCTATAGAGCAGCAATATTATTTTAATCAAATCATTAACATGGGTGTGCTGTTTTCTGCCCACATCCTGATATTTAGTCCACATCCTGATGAGATCTGAGATTTGTAGACTATTCCCCTGAAAAGTGTCAAGTGACTTAGTGGACACTGGACCAGTGTAAATTCACTGTAACTTTGGCAGATCTGCACTCACTGATGGATCTGAAATCCCCAGTGTGATGTGAATACTATTCTTTCCATCTACAAAGAGGAAAACCATTCAGAACTGAATGCTAAAGGTCTCCTTGACCTTTTCTACTTAAAGAAATGGAAATAAGATAGAAGTTCCCATCTTACACCATAGTGGAACATCACCTGACCAGAGATGCAGCTTGCTCAAACAAAACACTGACTGAATGATATATAGCATAGCTCTCACTGCATTAAATAATTCACATGTGACAGTCCCAGCAAGGAGAAGCCTTCAACCTAGAGCATCCACTCAGTGTGCAGCTAGGGCACTCAGGACTTGAAATAACATACACTACAGGTGTTTGGGACTAAGAAACTACCCATGCTTTGCTTCCCTTGCTCTCCCTCAAATGTATTCTTGTAAGAAACACACTGCTCATGTTGGAAAAAGAAATCCCAGTGCAGCCTTTGTAGAGCTCCGTGCACCCACTGGCATTCTTCTCATCACTCAGAAACAATGCTGGGAAGTCACCCAGACATTCACCTGTCTACCAGGTCTTTCACACCATAAAGTAACTCTGCACTGGCATTCTTCTGTTCTCCCTCAAACTACTGGGGTTTATCCATGTTTTAAACAAACCCCCAGAACTCAGAAAGCTCAAGACAATGCAGGCACACTCAGTAAAGAGTTTAAACCGGGCACCCTGAAACTTATTTGCCAGCATCCAAGAAAGATTAATAATCACTCCCAAAAAACAGACAACTATCCTGAGCAAACAGAAAATCAAGTCTGTCTGGAGAGAAAGCATGAGCTTTGCAGCTAACTCAGAAGTACAGCGTGGTGCCAAGGCCCCCATATTACCTTTCAAAACCCCAAATCACCAGAGATCCTGAGGGGGTTTTATTCAAGCACAACTTCATCCAGGCAGCACTAGAGACAGGTATTTCAGCCTGTGTCTGGAAGGTTTCAACCTGCAATCAATGTAACAAGCATCAAAGCTCCTGCTGACCTTAACTGACTTGTCCCCTCTAAAAAAACCCTCAGGTTAAACCAGGTTCTTCCGTTTTCACACATTGCCTACAAGAATCTTTCTTTGCACTTTACAAACATAGGAGAGGTAAGAGAAGTACCAGTAAGAGAAGTCTACACTGTTTCCCTGCAATAGAGAGTAGGAAACTACTCCAGGTGACATCCACTTACCCTGAAATTCTCAACCCTGCAAGAAAAGCACCTTACAAGCTCTTTCACTGGGTCACATCACTTAGAGCAGTCTGCCTAGTCCTCTAAGATACTGAAGACCTCCAAAATTCTGTTTTCTTCCTCTGGTCTGACCAGACAGAAAAATGCCTTACTCCCCTTTTTGACTTAAACCCCCTCTGCTCTTTCACTGGTTTCTTAGAACCCCAACTCTCACAGATTTCTGCTTACATCAGAACCACCTTCCTCAGCCCCAAAGCCAAGCTCCTGGTTTCCTTGATTGTGCAGGAAAGCCTATCAACATAATTCAACACTATCCTGAAAGATCAAAACCCAAAAAAACATAGAAGGAACACATACCTTGGTAAGAATCTGATATACAGCAACCTTCAGATGTTCACAACCACTCTGAGGTGCTGGCATAGCTTATGAACAACTCAGGAGGACTGTGACACCACCACAATGAACTGGGACAGCAGCATGAGGTGGAGCCAGAAAAGAGCAATTTTACCCAAACTGGATGTATTCTCAAATCAGTTCAGTGCTCTTTGCTTCTTCCTTATTACCTTAAAATGCAGACAAATTTAAAAATAAAAACAAGAGACACTGAAGTTCATCCCCATCTGATCTAGACACTAAAGAGGGAGGTTTTTTCCACTGGCACCGATTTTCCATTGTGCAGCATATGTAGCCTCTCCACTGTCCACGTGTCAGAAACAAAGCCACTTCTGGCCTGATGCTTTCCATATGAAACACTAGATCCCATCTTTCTTCTCTCTGCCTTCCTCCTTTCCATACTTAATTACTCACACAGCAGCTGTAGTAGGTTGCAGATGAGCAGAATGTTTTCTTCAGAGCAGCACAAATTTTCCAGGCTGACAGAGAAAGCCAAAAGAAAGAAAAGAAAAAACAAAACCCCAAACAAAAATTATCTAGTACTTTTCACCAGCTTGAAGCAGGCAGCAAGCTCTGGAAGGATGGTATCCTTTAAACCACTGCACAGCTCCAGGGAAAGAACAAAGCCCCTGTGCCACTCAGCCCACCCTGCACCCAAGGGATATGGGGCACCTCAGATCCAGAATCCAGCAGTAAGCCAGAGGCACCAAGGCAGGGCGAGTGCACCAACTCCAAGGCAGCACAGCACCTGACCTAAGGAGAGAGACCAGCAGCTGCCAGGAGACAAGGAAAACGTGTGACTGCACTGCTTTTGTGTATCTTGTGTATCAACATGCCTTGCCAGGCCGTTCCCGGAGGGAGGGAAACCAGGCACCCAGGTAAGAGAGCAGAAGTATACAGACACTGCTCAGAGCATCACGTAGCATTGTGGATGCAGTTCTCCGAAGATGCAACAGTCACAGGATGCAGAGAATCTGGATACCTTTGACTAACCAAATTGCTAATAGCTGGGAGAAATTAATCAACTTTTAGGGGCGCAAGACCTGAATTGAAAAGCTAAAATTGACAACAAGGTGGAAGATGTCAGTCAAACCAAGTCTTTCACCCTGAGAAGTGCTGGGCCCTCGGGAAATTCTAGGAAGTACAACTGGTTCAAAGATTTCTACCAAACGTTCTCAGAAAAAAAAAAAACAACTTTTGCCCAATCTTTTATTGGAATATATATTCATTTTGGAGTCAACATGTTATCCACTGAAATTTCACACATCCAAGATGTAATCTATAAGGGCGGACTTGAATAAAGCAACACAGTGACTCAAATCTGGCTCTCACACCTAAGTGCTGTGATGTGCGTTTTGGGTGTAAAAAGCAAGCAGACAGGAGCACCTCTCACCCCCCTTCTACTCTGCCACCCAATTAACAATTTTCACCATGGCCTTTGATCACTAGAACCTTTGTTTTCCATCCAGCCCTGGTGGAAAACAAAAGCAGGTGATTAAAGGCAGTCCTGTACTTCATCCCCACCAGCACAAAACAATTCAGCACAATGTTGATTCCCCTCCTGGGCTGGAGCAAAGGCAAGTCAGCAGAAATTGCAAATGTTCAAAACCCAAGAACTTTCCTTATGTATGGAAGGGAACTCTGCCCACTTGAGAGTCAGCATTAAAAGCAAATGCCTAACACCACAGTAGCCTATTAGTAGTGAAAGCAATTTTTAAATCTAATATACTTGTCCTGACACATGCCTTTTTCCTCGCTGCACAATCTAAACAAACACTCATTTTCACTGTGATTTCCAATCACTTTAGTCATATGGGAAGAACGATGCAGTGACAGAGCTGCAAAGGCAGAAGATGGTCCAGATGATGCCATCCAAAACACACAAACCCTATAAACATAGGTTTTTTGAATTATCTGGATGGAGATACTTCTATTGACTGCAGTTTCTGTCAGAACATGCTAACTTAGAAACATCCTTTATGGTCAAACATCAACCCTATGTCAGCATCCCTTTAAAACTGACCTTCGGAGGGTCCAGGTTTAAGGGCAGGATTTCTAAATCAAGACACTAAATGGAATGTCTCAGAAGAGCCTCTCACAAGCCAGTATCCTTCTCCTTTGCATCCTGTCCCATCAATCCCACTGTCTCCCAAGCTTGCCTGTGTCACTGTCTACTTCTCTATCCCCTGTAGAGTAGGAGCTATTGACCCTGTGTATGATTTAAACTCCAGCTTTGCACTCAGGTCCACAATGCTGGGAAGTAACGAGGATTAGGGCATGTGAGACATGGCTTCTAAGGATCATGTTCAAAACCAGTATGATACTTAAATAAGTATGGTTGGTGGGCCTTCAGCAACCATAACCGACATGAACGACTCAAGACTCTTTGGTGTGTGTTGTACAGTACATTACACACCTCTCAACAGCTCTCCAAAAAGTAACACATGTAATGATACACAACTGCACTGCGTGGAAATGTTTTGGATTGGAAAGGATCCTTCATATGCAAGAACAGGGAGTGGATGGGTACCTGCTTTAAAGGGATTAACAGCATCAGAGCAGCTGAATACATCAGAGTAGATATATTAAATCTTTAAAAGAAATTAAATGCCTTCTGCCCAACCTTCATACACTCAACTCCAACACCTACTAAAAACTCGAGAAGGGTCTAATCAGTGCCATGCACAGGTTGTTACCAAGACAACCCAGACCTCTGGGAAGGGGCATTTAAGATTACCTTCCAGAATCTTCTTTCGATTTTTCTCATAGAGGCAATGAGGGCTTTCCTGCACAGGAGCTGTCCTGGTGGTTGGTGTGGCAGGATATAAGCCCACAGCTCCAGAGGGGCTGGCCCATGTCCCCACACAGC
The DNA here is from genome assembly GCA_013400515.1 of Erpornis zantholeuca. NCBI lineage: Eukaryota > Metazoa > Chordata > Aves > Passeriformes > Timaliidae > Erpornis > Erpornis zantholeuca. Next base: position 333,532 of record VZTN01034363.1, on the reverse strand, counting down.
CTCACACGGCCCTCCCCTGCCCCAGCTGCTCTGCCCGAGCACCACAAACCTGGAACAGGAATCTCCACAGCAGCAGATCGGAACACAAGAGCTGCCAACTCATCTTGTAACTGAAGAACTGAGAAGCAAAGGTTTGGTGTCCTGATTAAATCCAAGATGTCTTAACTATCTTTGAGCATAAAGGCTGAAACAATTTCTTCTAAGGAGGGAAATGTGACATGAACTCACAGGCAGCTTACCCTCACAGGCAGTTTAACAACCTGAGCAGCCAAGCAGTCTTCCTCACCAGCTGCTGCCAGAGCAGGAATGGTAAATACAGACTGGTGACCAAAGCAATAAATGAGCTTTTTCTGATGTACACACCTATAAATGCCACAGTACTTTCATTTGCTTAATGCTGGTGGAATCGAGTTAGGGGTTTTGGGGTTTTTTTTTAATAATAGAAGAAAACAAATCAAATCTTCAGTGGCTCAAATGCAAGGAAAGTATAAAGAATATCGAATTAAAAAATAAAAGGTCTGTGACTTTAAAGACAATCTTAGTGTCTTGGGAACCAGGCATGATTTTTTAACTCACAGTGGCAGTGTTGGAAGGAGGCTCTTTTCCTGGCAGGTTTGTTTTGTTTGCTTGCTACAGAATCAGCTGAACTCCGCAGTTCAAGTGAATACAGGCTATTTTTGACCAAGGCAGAAGCACCCATAGTACAAAAAGAACATGTGGGAAAAAGAAATTCAATAATTTGGGTGAGTAATTCCTGCAACATCAGTTTAAAAGATGCCACAAAAATGGTACTCCCAGCTCCTCAGCACTGCCAGGAGTTTGGAATTGGTGGGGACATTGTAGATGTAGGGAATGGACACAAGGCACTTGAGAGTCCAGGGAAGCAGAAAAAGGTACTCAGCATTGCTCTTGAAAACATCTTTATTAACTCTATAAAAATTCAGGTTTAGCATCGGAAAAAAAACCTGCCACCAATTACAATACCTGCGCATAACTTTTAGGGAGGTTTTGAGCGTGATGATCATAAGCCTACAATTTTTCTTCCCCTCTGCAGAATGTGACAAACTTGATAGGAGATGAGGTGTACTACTACCCCATTGTTTAATGTACAAAACACCAATATTGCTCAGTCAGTGAGCAAAATCCCTTTGTTTCATAAGGGCAACTCCAATCAAGGTCGTTCATATGCAGCTATCATCAAAGAGATGCAGCTTTCTTCTTGCTTCTCTATGATGTTTCCTAACACAGAATGGAGAAAGAACACACTGGATGTTTCTCAGTGGACAATCATTTGACAAAGCCTAAAAAAAGCCCACAACAACATCCAGAAGATACCATTTGCCTCAACCCTGGAGAGCTTAAGTACGAAATTGCTATCTGGAACTGAAAACCTTCTGCCATTGCCACATGGAAGTATTGTGCTGCAGACTAGCTATATATCATGATTTTCATGTGTCTTATTCTAATCTATGCATTGCCTATTCAATAGGGCATAACAGAAATGTACAGGCTTGGGGGAGGGTAGATTGAAGCATCCCAAACAAGTAAGAGAAAATATTTTCTAGTTGAGTACCCACATTATGATTGTGCATTGCTTAAAGGTATTTACCCCATTTCAAAATCACTTGACACAAGTCATTCACATAATCTGCTATTCTAAGACCAGTAACGTGGATTGAGGGACTCTATGTTTTCGGAATACCAAGAAATAATCACTTTTAACAACAGAATCTATAATTAAGAAATTGTGTAACAATAGAGACAGCAGTTTCAGGTTTGTCCTTCCTCTCTTTGTCCATCTCTTTCTGTAAGGTGACAGGAGCATGCTTTCAGCACATGGAGCAAGTAGAGGGAATGCAGGTATAAATGTAACAGCGTTCAGTCTGAAATACACTGCATTACACATGTGGCTGTTCTTGGAAGTCAACCATTTCTGAAAGTTATTCTCAAGAGGCATGATGTACTATAAGCACTTAGGAAATGTGTTACACTGTGACTGGAACCAAGATGAAATAGCAATATTAAAAGAGATGGTTTAGTTTATGTAGTGGCCAACTATGCCATTAAACTAGAACAATGGAGACGATGGGGAGGCAGGAATGTTCTTCAGTGTGATTTATTCCTTTCCAGTAGGAGTGGAAATTTTTCCTATAGGCCTGAAAATGACCCCATCTGCCAAGCAAAAGTCAGCATTAAGATGTAAGAATTCTGCTAGATTAGTCACCTTGGGATACTCTGCTCTCATACAGCACAGGGATCTCAAAGCCCTTTTCCACAATGAGTCAAAACTCAGCCTTCTGAGCACTGCAAAATCCATTAGGCCTTAGCATTGCTGTTGTCAGTCACTTCGGAAAGAGGGAAACTGAGGCTTGAAGAATTGATTAAAAACAGGCAAAGAAGGCTATACGAAAGGGTCAGCAGCAAAACAAAGGCTTCCTCGATCCTATGCTTTACAGGAAATGTGCATCTTTCTTGAAAGGATCATTGTTTGCTGCAGCTGAGAGCAGCTGGGTCAGCCAAGGCAAAAGGAAATGTTATCAGGCAATGGTTATCAGCAAACAATATAATGCTATTTCCACTTCTGCCAGCCAATTAGACCTGTGCTGCCTGCTGACACATGTGGGAAAGGCTATCTCCTTCAGAGCAAGCCAGGGTCTGGCACCTAAGACCTGCTGTTTTCATACAGCTGCATCAGCTGCACACGATGACTCTGTGCATCCACCTGCTCTTTGTGCTCCCATATTCTGACATTATGGGAACTGCCATGCTAGAGGCTGCCTTACAGCCCCCATAGAATATGAAGGCAGCCCCAAAACATCTCCTGATCAGACCCCTGTTTCACAACAGGATGGTGAAAGGGGCCACAGAGATGGACAATAGGGATGTTTAAAATGCCACCCCTGGGAAGAGGCATATCTGATTACAAAAGATGCCTTCTGCACCCTGATCTTTCAGTGACCCCCTAAATGACATTGTGAAGGCCCAGCAGGAAGAACAGAGTGAAACCCCATGTCCACCCCTTCCAAGTTCCCAGCCCCATTCTTCCCCTCTTTGCAGCCTGGCACACAGAGTGGGACCATGTGCAGCTGCACAGGCTATACTCCTCAGTCATCTCCCTCAGAAACAGCCTCCTACCCACTTCCTTCCTCTGCAGAGTAATGAGGCGCTCTTCAGCCTCGTGCTGTCTCTCCCAGCAGTCTGGTTCCAATCCTGGGGATGCCACATGAGACAGCAACCCCATAGCAATGGCATATGTGGCCAGAGGTCCTCCTGCAGCAGTGCAGCAGCCATGCAGGTGCTGAAAACTCCCCCCGCCCTGGTCCTGAACTGCAGAGTCAGCTCACAGGGACAGAGAGAACTAGGACGGTTCAATCAGAGCCAGGATGAAGCACCAGGCAGAAACACACAGATGCTGAGGTACCAGCCAGCTGACTTAGAGCAAACAACTCATTTCCCAATGCAGAGAGCCCACCTCCTCCTTTAATCCCTCCTCAGTGCCACAGAGGCTCAACACCACTGGAAAAGCTAAACAAAGTTGTCTCTCCTGATGAAATTGTGCTATTGATTACCCATTAGATTCTGACATACCCACTCCAAGATAAAATCCTCCTGACCTCAGAAGTGTTTTGCCTGAAGGAGTGCACCCAAAGCTCAGAGAGGAGCTCAGCTTTTATTGCCTAAAAACCAAGTTCTCCCTTCCCAATGTGTGTTTTAAAAAAGCATCAAAAACATCGCAAGTTCATTTCCAGCTTCCACTTCAGGTATTTCCACTTCCACAATGCAAATTATATCCAGGGTGGAATAAGGGGGTTTTTGTCTGTATTTTTGCCTTCTAAAAAAGAAACCTACATAAAAGGAGACAATCTGTTCCTACACAAAATCTGTTTGTTTTGTACATATTGCTGGGTTGCACTCATTCAACTCCAACATTGATTGTCAAAAGCACAGATACCAAACTTGCTCACATTCCTCTTGCAGTGGGAAGGAAAAATGGGAGATCAGCTGACTGTGTGCAAGCATTTAGCAACCTGCCTGTGCTGTCAGTGCCCTCTGTGAGTAATGGGTGTTTCACAATCCAAAATACGAGCAACTGGCCCAGCTGTATATTCCTCAGCCTACAGCCACTAGACTGTCGTCCAGGCTCAAGAGAAAAGGAAGACAGGACTCTGTCAACACTTTCACCCCAGGGCATGCTCTGACTTTCAGTGGGGCAGGTGCATCTTTCAGGGTATCCCAGTAATCATCGTTTCTCGGAGCAGGACCTGGCACTGACTAACCTCTGCACATCACGCACTAGTAGCTGCTAATGGCAAAATTGGGGCTCACAACATAAGGACGCTTGCTCTTAAACCACAGAACTGTTTTCCCCCTCAACCCCTGCCTTTTTAAGAGGTTGAAGTAATCTCCTGGGGCACTGTTTTGCTGCTGGGAGAAGTACTGCCCTGGAGCCTCTGTGAAAGTCATGCATGGCACGATCAGAGCAGAGGCAAGACTTGTTCAAGTGTTTTTGCTCAAAATTAAAGCTGCTATTTCCCACTTACAACACATCCCACAGGGATCAGTCACTGCCCTATCAGCTCTCTTCCTCGGTGTCTCAACTATAGCCTTTAGTTTTAAAGGATACTTTAGAAACATACACATTCTTTGTCTCAAAGTTGCTACAATTTGCCTAAAATAAGTAAATCCCCAAGACCTGATTACATTGTAAGTGATTTAGAAGAATTAAATTGGGGTCTCTGTGTCAGTGGGTCTGCCAGGCTTGTGTAACAGCATGGTCTCTGCACAGCCAGCTTCAGCTGCTCCCACCACTGACACATCAGTTTTGCTGCCTGTTGTTTGCAAGGAGTCCAGACAGCAACAGGGGAACAAATCGTAAATACAGGATGCATTATGAAACATTGGGCACTGGTTGCAGGATTTGAGAGGAAATAAGGGAAAACGTAGCAAATTATTTTCAGATTCTCTTTTTAAGCATACGTGGAGAATCAATGGGGTTTAAGCAGGAGCATGACTTTAAATTCTGCAATGGTAACAGTGGGATTGGGTAGGTACATTCTACTGTATAAAACAAACTGCTGCTCTTCCACACATAAAAGAAGGCAGAAGGAGACAGTATCACTCGCAGCACTGCCTAAAGCATGCTGGCTATGTCAACACACTATGTCGCTTTGGACTGTCTGGACTTTAACTAATATGCAAACGAATATGCAACCGATCCAACAACGACGCTATGAAATATTTTTTAAAATTAAATTATATTAACCTCTTCAGTTTAATTAGTATGTTAAAAATATAAAAGAAAAGCAGATGTGACCATCATGGATGTGTGCGCTGAATATTAATAATGAAAAGCATCCCCTCCCCCTTGGAGGATAAAGCAAAGTTGGATCGGTCATTTTGCAAAATAAATCCTGAATGTGTTCACCCTGTAGCTGACAATAAACCTCTGGTTTGTGTGCACACACATACAAAGCTGAAGCCAAAAGGTTTTTACTACGGTAAACCTTTAATGATCCAGCCCGGGTCCAGCTGGCTCACAATGCTACGGCCTGAGTACTCCCGAGAAGCTCTGCCATCCACATTTCTACCCATACACACTTCAAAGGAAAAATTAAATGAACATCCCAAACTGTCACTTGCTGGAGACCTAACACAAGCTACCCTCACACTAGCCAAGACTCAGGTGAACGCTGGCAAGACGAAATCCAGGGGCTCGTTATTCTCACGCTGATAGTGCCACGGGTCCGTGCGCTGCAATAGCACCACATGTCATCCCAGCCACACTCCACTATTTCTACCCACCAGCAGATGTTTTTTTTTTCTTTTAAAGAGACACCAGTTTCCAGAATTTCACCTGGTGTATCACCTCTGCCAGAAAATCACATCAAGAAACAGGACGATCTCACAACGTTTGGCTGTAAATAGAAATGCTGTCTTTCCTTTTCTCTCAATATCCCAGTTTATAACTATTTATAGTTAACAACTGGGTTCATAGTGTATTTTATACAGTTCTTCTCTGTAACCTACTCTTCCCCTTGGTCTTACTTGTATTCATGCTACCAGTCATCATTTTAATGGATTCCTAATACTTGGTTTCCATCTTTATCCTTATTCTGTCTGCATATTAACCGTACAGTGCCTCAAAACACACTGGTTTCCTGGAACCAGCCTAGGGCGTCATTGTTTCAAGACAGCAAGAAGTGTGTGTTTCTAACCATCTTCCAAGAAAAAGGGGAAAAAAAAAAGAAAGAAAAATAAGTCACATTCCTAGTTACTAAACTTAGCCTTAAGGCTTTTCCTAGTGCTTCCACACACCTGCCCACCCTCCACCTCCGACTTAAGCTACAATTTTTATTGACATATACTAATTACCTGAAAATAAGAATGATCTATTCCATTTCCACCAGCTGCCAGTTGTCAGCACTGGCTAAAAGTGATAAGGCTTGTTTAAAAGCACAAAACAAAAAAAAAATCTAAGATTAAAAAAAAAATAGTAGTCATTATAAAAACAAAACCCTAAAGAATGCCACCGGATCTCAGGTGCTGTTGGGTGTGCTCAGAAAGGACTGAAGGCAGACAGATTTGAATGGACTGCTCAGTTTTGTCATGGTAAAAAATACAGAGATTTAAAGGTCTACCCACGCGGAAAAAAAAACAAAAACAAAACCAAAAAAAACCACCACCTAAAAAACCCAACCCTGAATTAAAGAACAAAAATAAAATAAAGTCAGAAATGCAGCCTCAACGCATCGACTGTCTGCGCTTAAGAGATTTACAGGAGTAATTTAAATGATTCACCTGCTGCCAGTTTTCCTCCAAGGATGGCAAAGCTGAGAAGTAGCCGGTGTCGTGGACAAGCTGGAGTTCCTGGAATATACTATAACTAGCCAAGACATCCATGCTGCTGCTGAGCAAGACCCTTTCTTTCTGCTTTTGTGTGTGTTTGTTTGCTCGGGTGGGGGGTTGTTTTTGATCATAAAAAAAAAAAGGAGGAGGAAAATCAACCAATGATAGATCCAGCGTCCCTTTGGCTTTGTTTTGTTTCAGTCACACTTTAAAAAAAAGAGAGAGAAAGAGGATCAACGCGGAGGGACGGCGAGGTTCGGGGGCCGGGCCGAGGAAGACGAGCGGCGCCGGCGCGCACCGAGCACCCCGCGGCCGCCG